>JALJVW010000049.1:46639-89251 GCA_024865655.1 Emberiza elegans
CTGCTCTGCCTGCCTGACCATATCCCCAGAACATCCTTACCCATACCTGATCTGCTAGTAGGGAATTTCTTCCTTCCCCAGGATAATGTGCTGGTTTGCTTTTTAGGTAGCACATTCCCCTCTGGAACATGACAACTTCATGGCTGTGTGCAGGCAGAAGCCAGCAGGTTTTTTGGCCTTGTTGAATATGCAGATGGCTTGGTTCAGGTGCTCTGTCTCCATCCTGCTGGTGCTGACCTGCTCGGCCCTTCCTTCCCAGCAGGCACTGCCCTACTGGCCCTGGCCACAATGCTGGAGCCAAACAGAAGGGATTCAAGCTCAGCCTTGTGAATGCTGTGCCTGTGCCTGCGCAGCTGAAAGTGCTTTGGGAAAGGGGCCAGGGAGGGATGTCAGCAGGGCACGGACAGGTCTCCTCTTGTCCTGTTTCCACAAGTGGCAAAATCATCATTTCCTGTCTTTGCTGCGGGTGCCTCGGCTGGTGAAGGTGTGCATGGAGAGCTGCCCTTATTTCCAGCTGGCATGCCCCAGGGATGTTTACCACATGGTGCCAGCAGGCACCTCTGCCCCTGTGCGCATCCGCTTCAGCCCCGCTGAGAACAAGGTGAGGCTGGAGGGGCCAAAGCACACAATGATCTCCACAGCCACTGTTTTCCCTGCACTCTGGCTCCAGCCCATTGCAGGCTGTGAGCTGGGCTCCAGGCCGTGGGCAGGCAGCCTGCAGCCAGTCCCACCTTGGCACTGCTGGCAGGCACTGCAGCCAGGCCTGACAGGCTCTGCTTCCCTCCCCGCACATCCCTGAGCATTGCCAAGGGAAGATGCACAGGGAACAGGATGAAAATGACAGAGGGCTGTTGATAGATGTTGGGCCATCTCTAGGTCCAGTGGAAGGGGTTTCATTATGATGGAAAACACCAGAGGAACAAAGAGGTCAGAGAGCTTTCCTCCTTCCTGACTGCCAACAGCTTCCCTGGGCTGGAGCACAGACAGTGCTTTTTCACCCCTCTGTTGTGCAGCCTTGCAGCTGTGCTGTCCCAGAGCACAGGTGAGCATGGCACAGCTGCAGGGCCAGGGCAGAGGATGTGCTGTGCCTGTGAGCCCACCTGGCACAGGCACACTGGGCTCTGGGTGCCCTTGGTCAGCAGGAGGTTGCTGAGCTGCAGGGGACTTGGACACCTGCCTGCAGGAGCTGGTGTGGGGCAGGTACAAGCTGCAGGCAGAGCTGTGAGCCCAGAGCCCGTGGCAGTGACACTGCTGGGGCTCTGTCTTCATGCCTGTCACTGTGCCTGCTGTGTCAGCTGGCACCCATTCCGTGCCAAAGGGGCTTTTGTGGGGAGCTTTGAACAGCAGTGCTGATGCCCTGGCAGGTCTGATCTCAGTGCTGGCATCTGGAGGGTTCATGTTCTGATCTGGAGGCTCGTTCCTACAGAAGGGTTTAGGACATGGCATAGAAGGGTGGAAGCCTTGCAGGGAAACAAAGAGAGGCCCTTTCCAACAGCATCCTGCTGCCTCTTGGCACTGTTCTTCTCCTGACTTGGTTGGAGAGGCAAAGTTAGAGGGCAGTTCTGAGCCAACTGATGTTTGTGCACCAGGCCAGAGGTGCAGGATGTCTTTGGGTGCAGCTGTTTTCTCATCTTCCTTTTGCTGCTTGGAGTCAGTTGAACACTTTGTCCTATTCTCAGACAGTGGGAATATAGAAACCTAAAGAGGAATGTCCTGTGTTCCCCTAGCTCCATGCTCCTTAGAAGGACTTAGGAATTCTTTAACATCATTCAAATTTAGAGTAAAAATTATGGTGGCCTAGGGTATGGGTATGACCCAAGTGACACAAGAGCTGAATGTCACAGAGATAGGTTTTGCAAAGTGCTCCGGTGCCTTTAAAATGTGACATATTAGTAGAACTTAGTGTTCATTTGAGGGTGCAATAGGTAAATGGATGCCCTTGAAGGGTTCTAGAAATGGTTTTTCTTCTGCCATGGGGATGGCACTAAATGTCCTGTGCTGAGGCAGTTTCTTTTCCTGCAGGATTATTGCCATGAGCTGGTCTGCATCACTGCAAGGGAAAGGATAGTGGTGCCAATTCAGGCCATTGATGCCCGAGCTGTGCTGGACTTCCCTACCCAGCTGGACTCCTCCAAGTGGAGTGTGTCTGCTGCGTTCAAGGACAGGTGAGGTGCTGTGCTAGATTCAGGACACCCAAGTTTGGTTGTTGAAGCTCTTGCTCTTGGCTGGGCCAGCTGGTGCACTGCTGACAAGCTGGTCCTTTCCTCTAGGATTCATCTGCCCCCTGGGTAGAACTGTTGCTGCTCTTTCTAGAGGATGTTTGGGAATGCCCTGGATTCATGTCTCAGAACTCTGTCTGTAATGATTGTGTGGGTCAAACTCTTCTGAGAAAGCTCCTCCATGGGAACAGCAGTTGCAGCTAAGAAGGAGCAAAGCAGGGAAGCTGTGGCTGGAAGGGCTGCTTACAGAAGTTTGTGGGGACACCTTGATGTCCATCCCATTGCAGATGGGGAAAGTGAGGCACGGAGCCATGTCTGGGTGTGTGTTCAGGCTCCTTGATGGGACCCCCAGCAAGCCAGGGGCTTCTCCTGCCTGCCCTGTGCCCAAAGCCCATCAGGGGCTGTTGGCTGCTGCCACTTGGCTTGAGCTGCCTCCTGTGCCCAGGGCCCAGTGCTGAGCACAGGGGGCTGTGTTGGTTGGAAACCCAGGGTGCCCTGAGCCCAGGGTTTGTGCCCCTGAGCCACGAGAGCCGGACCTTTGCAATGCCTTTAACCGAGCCCTTTCCTGCTCTGTCCTCGGCCTCCAGGGGCAGCGTCACTGCACCGAGTTTACACTTCGACCTCCCTGAGCTCGACTTCGGGGACATCTCCTTTGGTGAGTGTTCCCTGGGCTGGGACACAGCGTCAGGGATCTGTGCCTTCCAGCAGAAAAGCATCCCTCACTCCTGGCCTGCCCCAGCAGCCTCTCCAGGCTGTGAACTGCAGGGCTGCTGCTGCTGCTGCAGCCTCAGGGGGCATTTTGCCATTGGGAGATCCAATGGAAGCAAGGAATAGAAAGGCAGTATTTTCTGGTGTCTCTGTGCTGCTTTAAAAGACAGATGTGTGCCAAGGAAGGTGGGAATCTTCCTGCAATGGAAAGATGAGCCCCTGCCTCCAAATTATGATCCCTTTGAAATGACAGGGCTCCCAGGCAAAACTATGGGAAAAGGAATACCAGTTCTTTCCTAGACTATCTCAGGAGAGCACAGACAAGAAGGCAAGAACAGACGTTTGCCAGGGGCCAAGTCCTGTTTTTCCCCTTTGGTGGAGTTGTGGTCCCAGCAGGAGGAGCTGTGGGCTCTGGCAGGGCAGGGATCCCCTCCCAGGTGGTGCGGGAAGGGAAGGGAAGGGAAGGGAAGGGAAGGGAAGGGAAGGGAAGGGAAGGGAAGGGGAAGGAAGGAAGGGGAAGGAAGGGAAGGGAAGGGAAGGGAAGGGAAGGGGAAGGGAAGGAAGGAAGGGAAGGGAAGGGAAGGGAAGGGAAGGGAAGGGAAGGGAAGGGAAGGAAGGGAGGGAAGGGAAGGGAAGGGAAGGGGAAATGCTCCTTTGCAAAGCCCCAAAGGGCAGGGGGATGTGGGCAGTGCCCAGCAGCCGCAGGCAGGAGCGGGGCAGGCAGGCAGGGTCGATGCCAGCGCTGAGCTGCAGCCAGGGCAGCCCCAGGGCCAAGCACACAACCTCCCGCAGCAGCACCGGCCGAGCTGCGATCCCCAGCAGGAGGAAGGGAAGCTCCGCTCCCTGCCCAGCCTCAGCTCCCACTGCACAGCTGCCCATGGCATCACGCCACAACTCCCAAAAACCCCAATGGAAAAGCCCAGCCCAGGGCCAAAACCCCCAAACCCCCCAGAACCCCTATCCCCCTTCCCAGACCAAGGGCAACATTCACTGCCAAGCCTAAACCCAGGACAATGAAGTCATGAACTTCTGAAGGAAACTCATTGCCTTTCCTGAGCTGCTTCTGCCCCAGCCTGCAGCACCACGGAGGCACTTGTCAAGTTGCCTTTGGAAGAAATGAAACAAGAAAGGCAACTGATGGAAATATGGATCTGAAGCAGGAGATTGATCCTGCTGAATCCAATTTTATTCCTAAAGTCTATTCAGCTGAAGGCAGCTGTTGTATCTTTGCTTCTTTGTAACTGTTGACTGTTGTCTGCATGTGCTGGCCTCAGTCTCATTGGAGGTTTTGACATCTGGCTTTGTCCTTTTTGTGCCTCTCTTGCCTCCCCTGCTGGAGTCCCTGCTGGAGCTGGCAGTGGTCACTTGGATGGGCACAGAGAAGCTCTGGGCTGCACCTGCAGTTGTTTTTTTCTCCCCATCTGTGTCCCAGTGACTCTTGGTGAGCAGCCTGGGAGAAGTCTCCTCCCCACAGAGCTGGCCAGCCCAGCCAGATGTGCCCTGCAGAGCAGGCTGTGGCTGCTGCTCTGCAGGCTCTGCAGGACATCCCCCCATGAGTGGCTGCATCTCTGGCTTTGCAGGATGGAAAGCAAATCTCAGAGCCCAAGTGGGGTAAACCCTTGCAGGCAGCAATCCCAGTGAGCAGCATGGCTGTGATGTCCCTGTTTGTTGGGTGAGGTGGGGCCTGGTTCCTAATTGCTGATCTCAAAGCAAGGCTTGGCTGTGCCCCCAGCTGAGTGGGCTCTGAGCTGTCACGGGCTCAGTCTGTTTGGCCCAAACCAAGAGATGCCTTAAGGATCCTGCAGAGACAAGCTGCATTAGGGTGCTTTGCATCACGTTCTAGTTCCTGATTCCATCCTCACTTTCTTTTGCTGTAGCTTCTTCTCAATGACGGCTCACTGTTTCTATATCTTGAAAGTGGTGGGAGTGTTGGCAGGCTGAGCAGGGAATTTGACAGCTTGAGTTCTCAGAGTAAATGCTGGGTCTGGGTGCACACTCATCACTGAGAGAGAACTGGTGCTGGTTTGGGGCAGGGGAGGGAGCTCCTCCCCATCCCAAAGAGAGAAGCTTGCAGTGTTCAGCAGGGCTAGGAGGGGGCATTTTCAAGGCTGCAGTCTGGAATCTGTGTCCAAGGGAACTCAGTGATGATTAATTCCTCACGCAGCTTCTCGGTGAGCTGTGGTTCAGATAATAAAGAGCTCCACTCCAATCCCATTTTCATGCTGCCAGGACATTCCCCCAGGATCATGCATGAATGCCTGAATGGATATTTGTGTCCTTGCCCAGGCTTTCCCTACACGCAGCGCTGCCGCCTCATCAACAGCTCCCCGGTGCCCCTGACGTTCCAGCTCCGCATGTCGGACGATGGCACACAGCCGGCTGTGGACAGCGTGGATCAGATCCGCAGGGACACTGACCCGGCCTGGAGCAAGGGAATCCATTTCTATGTGGAGCCCAGGGAGTTCACCATGAATCCCAGCCGAGGCACCATCCTCCCCCAGGGACAGCAGGACATCGAGGTACAGCCAGAGCCCAGCCGCAGACGCTGCAGCACCAGGGCTGGAGCTGCACTGCAGGGTGGGAGTGCTTTAGCTCTGGTGCCAGCTTGGAGCATCCTGGCAGTGACAGATCTGCACTGCTAGGAGGCTTCTGCTAGCTGGCTTACTCGGGATGTTCCTCAAGGAGCACTGTTTGGTTTCCAAATTCATATGCTGAAGTCACATCCCTTATGGTCAAGGCCTGAAGCCATTCTTGTGTTTTTGAGAGCGATGGATTTGTTTGCAAGGGGGCAGAGCAAGGATGAGGGCAGAAGGTGGCTGTTAGAGAGATGTCATTGTATAAAGCAGTTACCTTTTCTTCTTGGTCTCATTTTCCCCCTCCTGGGGAGCAGAATGATTTGTGTTCACTGCAGGAAACTCCAGTGGAGATGAAAAACTCTGCAGCCATGTGTAGCGGTTCAAATTTATTTGATTGATTCCTTGTTAAGTGGTTTGTTCTGTTGTACCCCATGTTCTCCCCGAGCTGGTTTATCCCTGGGTTTACCCTCCCTCCAAGCTGTCCCTCATGCCATTCCCTTGCCCTTGGTCCAGCTCTTTCCCTGCCTGTCAACCCCAGCCCCTTTTGTTCCCCAACCTTCTTTGCCAATTTAACCTGGAGCCAATCCCTGTCTGCAACACCCCTTTGGAATTCCCTATTCCTGGAGGCCCCACAGGCCCATGTGAGCCATCCTCTCCACCCTCCTACCCCAAGTGGCCCCAGACACTTGATGTAATCCCCTCAGTGCTCCCCTGAGGATTCCCTTTTGGTTTGCTGTTTGTATCCACCCCCTGATTTGTGTCTGTACAAAAGCCCTTGCACAGGAGTGTCCAGGGCTCTTTTGGCTCTGATCCTTTTGCTTGGAATAAACCCTTCCTTGTGGAACTTCAAGACAGAAAGCCTCCTCCTTTCTCCTCTGCCTGGTCCCTGTGGTGGCTTGTCTCTTGCAGCGTAGAGCAAGAGGCTCTGAGGGTTGTGCCTCTGGTCAATGCCCAGCCTGGGGCAGTTCTGAGGGTTGTGCCTGTGGTCAATGCCCCCCCTGGGGCAGTTCTGAGGGTTGTGCCTCTGGTCGATGCCCATCCTGGGGCAGTTCCCCACTCCTGGCATGGGGCCGGAGTTCTCAGAGCCAGCCCGGGCTCGGGGTCCAAGGGCAGCCATGAACTGCCCACACCTGCTGGGCCACACTTTGCCCTCAGCTTCCTGCTGTGAAGCTGAACTCATTGTGTTCAAGGCAGATTTCCTCTGCATGGATGTCTTTGTAGTCAGATGAGAAATTGACCCCTTAATTTGAATGCAGTGGTGCACAGAGCTGTAGTCTAATGTTTTAATGTAGCTGCCCTGTGACCTGATAGCAAGGTGTGTTTCACAAATCTGGTACTGCCATGTGGCTTTTGTTACTCTGAGACTGTGCTCTACAGATGGAGCAGCCGAACAATTAAGGGCAAATCGTCCCTGAGGAACTGGAGGATATCACACGTGGGTAAGGAGCTTTTGGAAGGAATAATTGACTGTTCTTCTCTTCCACCAGGTGACCCTGTGCTCCAACACGGTGATGGAGTTCTACAGGAGATTGCTGGTGGACGTGGAGGGTGTTGGCAAGGGAGTGGCAGCCCTGATCATCACAGCCAGGTACCAGCCCTTGCCTGGCCTTCCCCAGGCACTGCCTGGCACAGGCTTTGCTGGCTGCAGCTGCCAAGGAGAAGTGCTGCTCAATGCCCTCATGTTGTGCCAGCTGGCCATGAGAACAGCAGTGCTTGGGCAGCAGCCTGTGGTGAAAAGCGCCCCTGCTCACAGCCCAGCATGGGCCTGGGCCCTCTTCTAAAGGCACCAGGAATGATATCATTGATTGGCCTGGTTTTTGGTGCTTGAGGTGGAACAAATTTCCCGAGGGCCTCCTCTCCTTCTTGCTGCCAGAGATGGAGTTTTGCTGGTTGTGAGCACCATGCACTGGTTTGGGCCACACCAGGCAGCTGCTGAGAGTCAGGTCTGGCTCTGTCCATGAGGGCACATGGCAGGGGGGAAGTGGCTCCCAACAGGAGTGGGGAGGGCAAGGTCTGACGAGGGGAAAGCAGCCCTTGATGTGGCAGGTCAGCTCCAGTTTTTCTCCTTTCCTCTGCTTCCCATTTTGAGCTTTAATGTTCTCAGAGTTGAGACCAAAAGTCGTAGCAGAATCCCATCCTGCTGGGCTGCTGTGGGTGTCAGTGTGATGCCAAGAGGGATGCAGCTCCCCGGTGCTGTTCCCTGTGCCAGGCAGAGCCATCCAGGCAGTGCCTGGGCTGCCATTCTGTACAGCAGGTGGAGCTGGGGCCAGGCAGGGCCTGGAGCTGTGCAGTGAAGGAGCCAGGGAGCTGCAGGGCCTGGCAGGGGCTGATCAGCCCCTCTGTGGGGCAGCTGCTGTCTCGTGCCCTCCAGGGCTGGGGCAAAGAGCTGAGTGCTCAGGCAGGGCAACAGCACCATGGCAGAGAAGGGAGTCATTTTACTGAGACACTGGAGCTGTGTGTTCCTTGAGCCTTAGGGAGCACTGATCCTTGTTGGGAAGGCTCCCCAGAGCTCGTGGGTCAGTGGGACTGTTCCAGGAGTCCTTGCAACCCTTCTTGGGTAAAGGAGGGGCTGAGGCAGCTGTGGGGCAAAGTGCTCTGCCTGGGGCACTTGGCAGCCTCTGGGTGCTGCCTCTCAGGGTTTGCCCCTCCTTGACAAGACATGTTGGAGTGGGCAGGGGTAGAAGGCAATTTATCACTGTAGGGCTGTTCAATGTGCATTGGACAGTGACCAATGTGTTCTGCTCTGTTATGTTTGCCCAACTATCCCATCAAAAAGGAACTAAACAATATCATAGATAATATCAATTTTAATTGATTGGTTAAAAAAATTATAAAATTGGATACAATAATTGAATACAATATATATTATTAAAATAAACGATAATTCGGTTCCAGTAATAGCACATAAGCAAAGGATAACCGCGGGGTACGGAGTGCGAGGCTCTTGGACCCGTGCCACCCTCCGTACAAAGTTGCCAAGTGAAAATTACCCCCTTATATACCATGTGTTAATACCATATTCTCCAGTTCCGGTTCGTCATCTACCTATCTCTGCCTTCATGAACACTTTTATTGCGCATGCACCACCACCCAATTCGGTGGTCGCACAGGTTTTTGGGGGTCTTAATTGATGAAGAATTGCAGTCTTCCTCTTTGTCCTTTGATTCACCTTTGGGTTACACATGCGCACCAAGCCGATATACTGTAAGCTAAGAATACATATCACTGTATCTATGTATCAAAACAATAAATCCCTTATAATTAACATTTTCCTAGGAGCCAACCAGGTTCTTGTTCATTTTTAGCATCTACTTCCCCGGTCTTTCCTGTAGGCCTTGGAAACATCTGCTTGAGGGGGGGGAGATGGAACCCCTCCTCTCTCTCTCTCTTCTTTTGGCATTCTATTTTTATTATTCTCAATTATTATTATATGGTAGATCTTGTCCTTGTGAACATCTGCAGGGGGGGGGGGGGGTGGAGCCCCTCCTCTCTCTCTTTTCTTTGGCATTTCAACTTTTAACTATTTTTATTTCTCCCAAATATTAATTACTAAATGTTATTAAATGGTAGGTATCAATTACTGTTTCTATTTTATCAGCACGAATCATACCTATTTACCACAAATCTCTCATTTCTTTTTTTGATCATTGATTCGTGCTGTATCTAAAAGGCAGTGCCCTGATATCCTCTATATTCTTCACAATTTAAATTTTCTCGTTGTTTCCTTTCAGCTTCAAACTTTTCCAGCATTTCTGCTGCTGCTTCCAGTTTTTCACACTCTTTTTCAAATTTGGTTAGCATTTCCTGGGTTATTTCTACTTTTATTAGGTCCTTGCTTTTTAACCCAGGTTGATTTAGTGGTTAGGACCATTATTGATTTTGGCTTTCCTTTTTCTGTTATTTCTGAGTCTAAAGGCATTGTTGTGATCTGCATCTCTCGGATCACTGAATGAATTAGTCTAATAAAACATGGAATCATACAAGGCAGAAATAGAAGTCCCAGAGCTGAACATAACACCATGAATTCTAACTTTTTCTACTAAACACTTCCAAAGAGGTTATCTCACTAATCTGCTTTCAAGATCAAATTCCACTTCTGTACTGGCACATGAGCCACCCTTTTAATTTCTTCTGCTAGTTCAGTGATAGCTTCTCCATAATCATCAACTTCTACACAGCACTCAGATTCATTAAATCTCCCACAAACTCCTCCTTCTTCTGTTAATAGATAGTCTAGGGCAATCCTGTTTTGGTACACAAATGCCCGCATTTGTGTATATTGCCTGGCCAACATTTTTAAAGCACTGGAGGTGTGATTTGACACTACTTCCACCACTGCTTGGAGTCTTATTAACTGATTCAATAGGTAAATTGGGGTCCTATATCCCCATGACTCATCTTGAGCCCATGTTGCCGGGTCATAATATGCTATAATTCTTTCTGCAGGCCATTCGTCCTCTTCCCATTTTTGGTTCCCTCCTGCTGTTGGAAAATTGAGATTCACATCTCTTTTATTTCACTGCAGGGTTTCATACAGTGGAGTTCCTAACACATTGCTCTTAGACTCTGGTAGAACAAAGAAGGAGGGTTGTATTACTCTTAAGGTACAGGTCCCTCCCCATTTTTATGGTAATTCACTGTACGCTCGTTGCTCACAAATCTAATATATCCCATCTAGGGCTTTCTATCTTTTATCAGCTTTTTCTGGTTGTTCCCAATAAGGCCTTAGGCTGTCGACGGATTGGTAGGGGTTAGTTCCAGGTCTTCTGTACTAACATAAATTAATCTGTTCATCTCATTCACAATTTATTTCTTTTATTAGTCCTCAGTATCTAGTAGGGGTTTCAGGTTGCCAAACTTTTGATCGATTATCTATGTTGACTACCAATGTGGATTTACAAGGAGTATGCTCCACTATTTTATTGAATTTTCTTTCTTCTTGAGTTATACAAAGGGTTCCGATCACTTGATGGCTTAGAATCTACTTTTCAGGTCTCTCTAATGTTCTTGAAATCTGGGTGTGGTTCTATTTTAAAAATTGTTCTGGAGCTAACCCCTCTCTTTTCCAAGGCCAGCTCTCAGCTATTTTTAAACCTCTACAAATCTAACATTTGGATAAACCAAATTCTATAGTAATCTCTTGCATTAATCTTACAAACAGATTCTTATTTGAGGTTGGCAGGTCTTAATCTTTGTAGTGCTGTTTAAGCTGTTTATATAATTCAGTCAATTCTTTTGATTCTTTTCCCCTGTTCTTTCTTCTATTCTTCTTTGCTTCTTCTTCTTCTTTTCTCTTTCAATTTTTCTTTTAGTGCCCGGTTTCCCATGCCTGTACTTGGATCATTTCCATTATCATCTTTTTCAAAACAAAAGAACCTTTCATATTGAGGGCAAATTTGATCACTATGGGGATAGGGAGCTCGTCCATTATATCCTAAATTTTTCCCTACCCAATACATCTTTCCTTCTTTAACACAAACATTTATAAAGTTGCTGCGATTGTAGCAGGCAGAACTAACATACGGGTGTGTCACAAACACAGATTCCATCTTGTCTTTAATCTACACAGGGTGATTGCAGTAGTTACAAATGTCGAAACTTCTGGGGTTTAACTTTTGCTCAATTGGCTTTTTTATTGTCGAAACTCTGTCTGGTGTGGCTTTCTGGCTTTGGCTAACTGCCCTGGGTACCAGGATGATCACAGTGAAAATAATCTTTAGGAAATCTACTTTTCTACCTTTCTCAAGGCCCCCTGGGTTGTAGCCAAGGGCCGAGATACTAGTCTTCTCGGTAGCAAAGGTGATATTCTGGGATCTAGTCACTGTTGCTTTTAGTTTCTTTGGCACCCATAGCTTCACAGAGTTTGCTTGTCTCCCTTTTAATGCTATTTCTCAGTACTGGTTGGTTGAAAAGGAATAATTAAAATGACAAGAGCAGGGAAAAGATTAGGCCGGAATACCATAAACTTGTATTTTTCAAAGTTTCAGGGATGTGCCAATCACAACAAGATTTTACTAATTTTCTGTTTCAAGGGCGGGGAGTGGATTAAATCGCCGCTTCCAATAGGCACACTCGCGGTGCCAATATGGTCCCGGAATGCGCCTGTGTTGTGGTATGTAGACTTCTTCTCCACAACAATTGTCAATTATGAAACACTGGTCTATAAGATTATGAACTGCTCGTTCCCTTATTTGCTCTATAGTCAACAAAGCAAGAACTAATTGATCTAGGTTTTCTATTAATCTCACTGCTGCTGGAAGGGTCCCGTCTGCCAATCTCAGAGGTATCTCAAAAAAATCACTAGCAATGCGTTCTATAGTTAGCTGGCTAAATACATAACCATAGCAAAACAAGCAAATCAATTGTCTCTCTTTCTCCTCCTTCCTAATTACTCTCCACCATGAGTTAAAACAAAATGTGCAAACAATGCATATCCAGGGATGACACCTTAGGCCATGTTTACCACACTCCCAACGTTTTACTTGTCTCTGGACCCCTTCAACCACAGGTGTTCTCAGTCTCAGTTGCTGGGATTGCAGTTCTGTAACCAATTCTAATAATGTTGCTGGTGGGTGACCCCGGAGGAGATCTTCGATCCTTTTAGGCTGTTCCCATTGATCTAGAAAGTCTTTTATTCTTTTCCACCGGCGTTCTTCTGCCTCTGAGCTCAAGGGAATCGCAGTCGACAGTCTTTCCAGGATGCCTAATTCATTCTTAATAAATCAGGGTTAATAAAATAAACTTAAATTCTACTATACTTTACATGACTTCTGTTACATTCTTATTCCAATCTCCTATAAGGAAAGTCCTACTTAATTTCAAGTCCTTTTTAATTTCACTTTTAAATCTCCTGGTGTTGAGATAATTTTCCAATCAGGTATTGGCTCCTTTACTCGTGACACATGTGTCCAACCCCTCTCTGCTGTTCAAACTGCTGTTTCGGTGGTCAGCAGAACTAAAAAGGGTCCCTCCCACCATGGTTCCAGGCTTTCTCCCTTCCAGCATTTGATTAATACATGGTGTCCTGGTCGAATAGTATGGATTGGAAAATCCAGGGGAGTTGTTTGAGCTAAAACTTTTTTTTCCCTTAATTCCTTTAGATTGTTTGCAATAGTTGTTATGTATCCGTGGATGGTTCTATCTTCAACTACCAAGGGGTCCATTTTCATACCTTGAGGATAGGGCATTCCATATAACATTTCATATGGTGAAATTCCAGTCTCAGAATGGGGTTTAGTTCTAATGTTTAATAAAGCCAAAGGGAGACACTTGGTCCAGGGCAGTTTTGTTTCTATCATTAATTTCGTTAATTGTTGCTTAATGGTTTGATTCATTCTTTCAACCCGTCCCGAGCTCTCAGGATGCCATGGAGTGTGATATTCCCAAACAATTCCCAAGGCTTGAGTTAGATCCTTAATTATCTTAGAAGTGAAATGTGTACCCTGGTCTGAATCAATAACCCTCACTAATCCAAATCTTGGAATTATATGTTCTAATAATATTTTAGCCACTGTTTGAGCTGTAGCCCGAACTGCTGGAAATGCCTCAACCCACTGAGTCAACTGATCTATTATAACCAACAAATATTTCCACCTGCCTACTTTAGGCAATTCTGTGAAATCAACCTGGATCTTTTCAAATGGCCTATAGGCTGTTTTTCGTCCTCCAGAGGGAGGGCTCCTCAACACCTTCTTATTTACCTTTTGACAGGTAAGACACCCCTGGGTAATTTGTTTCCCAATTTCAAATATTCTTATACACCCATAAAATTTTAAAAAGTGATCACAAAGGGCTCTTGTTCCCCAATGTGTCCTTCTGTGCAAGTTATCTAAAATTTGACGTGCCGCTGGCTTTGGCATCATAACCCTGCCATCAGGAAGGACCCACTTTCCTTCCTTAAATGTTGCTCCTAACTTCTTTATAGCTGTCAGTTCTGCTAACGAGAGGGGGAGTGTCTCCTGCTGAATTTCTGTTTCTTGCAAGGTCATGATTTCAGACTCCCTTTTCCTTAAAGCCGCCCTTCTCGCTTCTTCATCAGCCAAATTATTTCTTCTGAATTTAATATCTCTCCCTCTCTGGTGCCCTTTCACATGAACTACTGCTATTTCCTTTGGGCCCTTTAAGGCTTCAAGTATCTGAATTATCAACTCTTCATGTATTAACCCTTTTCCTTGAGTGTTTATAAGTCTCCTTTCCTTCCAAATTTTTCCAAAAGTATGTACTACACTAAAAGCATATTTGGAGTCTGTATAAATGGTCCCTTCTTGCCCTTTTAGTATCAGTAATGCACGGAGTAGTGCATAAAGTTCACAAGCTTGTGCCGACCAGGATGGACTAAGGGGACCAGACTCTTTTACTTTAAGCTGTTCAAGCTGTTCTCCATTGATTATAGCATAACTTGATTTTCTTTTCTCACTTACTACCCAGGATGACTCATCTATAAATAACTTTTCTCCCCTTTGTAATTCTTGATCTCCCAAATTTGGGCGTACTTTTGTTTGTAATTCTATAACCTCTATGCAATCGTGTACTAGTTGTTCCCCTGGGTCCCCATAAAGAAATTGAGCAGGGCTCTGCACTTGTGTCACTTTCTAACTCAGGGGAGGTAATCAGGATAGCTTCATATTTTAGTATTCAGCTATCTGTTAACTATTTTTCAGCTTTTTGTGCCAAAATTCCCCTAATGTTGTGGGGGGTGTATACTTCTAAAGGCGCCCCAAAGGTTACTTTCTGGGCCTCTTCCACTAGCAATGCAGTCGCTACCAAAGCCTGTAAACATGTTGGCCAGCCTTTACTAACTGGATCTAATAGTTTTGAATAATACCCCACTAGTTTCTGGCTTCCTGCCCAGTCTTGAGTCAGCACCCCATAGGCTGTCTGATTAGCTGTATTTACAAATAACTGAAAGGGTTTTCCCAAATCCGGAAGACTCAGTACCGGAGCCTGCAATAAAGCTTCTTTAACTCCTTCAAATTTCTTCTCATCCTCCCTAGTCCACTTAAAATGATTGGCAGACAATTTTTCATACAAAATTTCACTTTTTTCACTAAATCTTTCAATCCACTGTCTACAATAGCTCAAAAGACCTAAAAACTGTCTTATTTCTCTTTTGATTTTGGGGTCCCATGTTTAATATTCCTGAAACTCTCTCAGGGTCCAGCTTTTTCTTTCCTTACTGATCCAATGACCTAAGTACCTGACTTCTGACTCCACAAACTGTAATTTGGATCTAGATATTTTTAACCCATTCTCTCTCAAAAAATTCAACAAATCAATAGTACTCTTCCTGGTTTCTTCTTCAGTCTCCCCTGCCAATAACAAATCGTCCACATACTGCAACAATTTGATTCCTTCAGGCAACACAAAGGTTTTTAAAAGATTTTCTAATGCTTTCCCAAAAAGATTAGGCAAGTCAGCAAATCCCTGCGGTAATACCGTCCATCTGAGTTGTTCTATTCTACCTGTGTCTGGATTTTCCCACTCAAAAGCAAAATAATCTCTGCTGTTCTCATCCAAAGGACAAGTCCAAAAGGCATCTTTTAGATCCACTACACTATACCAAGTGTAGTTAGGAGGCAATTGACTCAACAAGGTATATGGATTAGCTATTATTGGAAAATGTGTAATGGTCCTTTGATTTATTGCCCTCAGATCTTGAACCAGCCTGTAACTCCCATCAGGTTTCTTTACCGGTAAGATGGGAGTGTTATGGGGTGACATGCAGGGCTCCAGTATTCTTTGCCGTATTAAACTTTCGATCACTGGTTTTAATCCCTTCCACTCCTCTAATGATATTGAATATTGCTTTATTCAGATTGGTATTTCTGGGTTTTGTATTTCAATTTTAATGGGCAGAATATTAAGCTTCCTCACTTCACCTGAATGCCAAACCATATCATTAATTTTCAAGTTATCTTCTTCAGTTAAAGAATAAATTTTAAGTTTCCCTTCACAGGGTTTTATCTGTAAATTCAAAGCTATTATTAGATCTCTACCTAATAAATTATTCTCGGCTTCTGGTATCAACAATAAATCACTTACTCCAAATTTGTCCTCTGTTTCAATTTGTACTTCTTTTATTACAGGGACGGGGAAAGCCTCCCCCTTAACTCCAATTACTGGAACTCGCTTACGACTTATCTTACATCCCTGGGGTAATTTCCTAACAGTGAATCGTGAAGCTCCTGTATCTACTAAAAACAAAACTTCTTCACTTAGGGGACCTATTTTTAGCTTTATCAAGGGTTCTTCAGATTGTATTTTGGTCCCCCCCATTAAATAGAGCCCCTGACCCCCTAATCTTCCTGAAAATTTTTCTCATCTTGCTGTTTCCTCTTGCAATTCTTTTGCAGGTGCCCCTTTTTATGGCAGTAAAAACAGGTGGGTCCTGCACCCTTCAAGGTAGGGCAAGAATTTTTCAGACGTCCTTTTTTGTGGCAAGAAAAACACACAGGTCCTGTGTTCTTAAAATTAGATCCCGACATCTGCTGCTTATTTTTCCCTGGGGGTTTCTCGGTATTCAAAGCTGTCTGCATTTCTTTAACTGCTGCCACCAAAATTCTGGCTTCTGCTCTTTGTTTTTCTTCATCTCTCCTAACATACACCCTTTGTGCTTCTCTTAGTAACTCTTGCAGTCCCCTGTCCTGCCAATCTTCTAATTTTTCTAGCTTCTTCCTGATGTCAGCCCAAGATTTGGTCACAAACTGAGTTTTTAACAGAACCTGCCCTGCTGCAGTATCAGTATCTATACCTGAATACAATTGCAAGTCTTTCTTTAATCTTTCTAACCATTCAGCTGGGAACTCGTCCTTTTTCTGATGCTCACTCAAAGCTTTTCCTATGTTATGTCCCCTAGGCATTGCCCCCCGGATTCCTTGAATAATTATCCACCGGAGATCACTCATATTCTGCCTATGCTCTGCGTTTTGATTATTCCAGTTTGGATCCTGCATAGGCCATTTCTGATCACCTCACCCTTGTCTTTCACGTTCTCTGTCCCAAATCTGCATTCCTGCCTGTCTGATCATCTCTCTCTCCTCTCTTGTAAACAAAATCCCTAGGATAGACTGCATTTCCACCCAGGTATATGTGTTTGGTCCTAAAAACTGATCTTACTTTTCTGCCACTCCTACGGGGTCCTCTATCAGTTTGCCCATCTCCTTCTTGAACTCCCTAACATCTCCAGTATTCAGGGGAACACTCACATAACCAATAGGTGGCCCCTCTCCCGGATTTGCTATGGGAACCTCTCTAAGTGGATATAATCTATTCTCTCCTTCTTCACCTTCATTTTCATCAATTTCTTCTCCTTGTCTCCCTCTGCCTCTGGTTCTGTGTGTTACTGGTTCCTCTTGAATAGGGGGTGCGTTTGGATTTACAGGGGGACCTTCAGGGACTTGTGGCTGAGCTAGCCGGTTGGGTTGTCCATAAGGGGGGGGTAGATGATTTAACGGGTCTCACGGTTCCTGCCTGTTCCTTTTAACCACTTGCCCTTTGGTTAATAAAGGATACAACGGGTAACCCCCACCTTCCTGCCTCTGAACAACAAACCGACTTCTCCCCTCAGCACTCTATAAAGCAGCATACTCACTCTCCTCCTGATTAACAGGGTCTTTTGAATTCACATATATATTTAGAGCCTGGCAAATCTAATCCTCAAATGATCCGAACTTGGGCCAATATAAATTATCTTTCCGGATCATTTCCTTTGTCCATTCAAACATGCAATACTTAATAATTTTCTGTTTACTTTTTCTCTTTTGGGATTCCCATTCATCTCAAAACCGTATCATCATCCCCAGCGGGCTGTCCTGAGGAATGCTCTCTTCCTGAGAACCCCCCTCACGGTTCCCAGATACTCTAAATTCCTGCGGATTCTTCACACAATCCGCAGCCCCTGGGTCAAGGGACTTACTTTTTCCCTGACCCATTTCTGGCGGCAACAAACTAAGAGATCTTCGGTACTAGAAGAATCTTAGTTTTCCCCACTCACCTCGTGATTCAACTTTCTCACTTACTACTCTGTCACTCTGCCTTTTCAATCTACTTGTCCCACTCCTATTTTCCCTCTGCAATCTATTTGTTCCACTCCTACTTCTGCCACTTTCTCAATATATCAGCTCTGTCTTCTCACCATCTAATCACATACTAAAATGCTTGCTACTAACTCTTCTAAGGAAATTGAACTTATTGAATCACTCTCTTCAGTCTCTCCACTCTCTCTTGCCCAAGGACTTTCTTACAGGTGCCTGGACCAGGGACCCTCTCCTCTTTCCTGGGTTAAACCTCCCAGGGTCCCCACTCGTTCACTTTTCTTTCACTTCTCTCTTTTCCCAGCCAGCCTCCTCTCGGAGAACGCGAAAACGCGGTACTAGGAGGTCCCTCTCGCATCGGGGGTCCGGGACTGCCCAGCCCCCGTCTCAGACACTCCACACACACTCACACATGCATGCAGCCGCCCCCCAGACCCAAAACCCCGTGGTACTCACAGCCTCCTTTTCTCACGAGGGTCTTTGTGCACAAAGCAGTTTTATATGGGTACTCTCTCCTTCCTGTAAGCCGGCACTGACGGGAGCTTCTTCTGCGCGCTTTCAATAACTAATTTGCTTATGCGTTATTGTAATGAAGATTCTCTTTTCCCGAGGGAGAGTGGTCTAGCTTTGGGACCACTTAAAAGTCTGGTGGGGAGCTCCTTCCCAGAAGCTATCCCTCTCCCCGGGGTAGGGAGAATCTCCCAGGTTTCGGGGCACCAAAATTGTTATGTTTGCCCAACTATCCCATCAAAAAGGAACTAAACAATATCATAGATAATATCAATTTTAATTGATTGGTTAAAAAAAATTATAAAATTGGATACAATAATTGAATACAATATATATTATTAAAATAAACGATAATTCGGTTCCAGTTATAGCGCATAAGCAAAGGATAACCACGGGGTATGGAGTGCAGGGCTCTTGGACCCGTGCCACCCTCCGTACAAAGTTGCCAAGTGAAAATTACCCCCTTATATACCATGTGTTAATACCATATTCTCCAGTTCCGGTTCGTCATCTACCTATCTACCCCCTCATGAACACCTTTATTGCGCATGCACCACCACTCAATTCGGTGATCGCACAAGTTTTTGGGGGTCTTAATTGATGAAGAATTGCAGTCTTCCTCTTTGTCCTTTGATTCACCTTTGGGTTACACATGCGCACCAAGCCGATATAATGTAAGCTAAGAATACATATCACTGTATCTATGTATCAAAACAATAAATCCCTTATAATTAACATTTTCCTGGGAGCCAACCAGGTTCTTGTTCATTTTTAGCATCTGCTTCCCCGGTCTTTCCTGTAGGCCTTGGAAACATCTGCTTGAGGGGGGGGAGATGGAACCCCTCCTCTCTCTCTCTTCCTTTGGCATTCTATTTTTATTATTCCCAATTATTATTATATGGTAGATCTTGTCCTTGTGAACATCTGCAGGGGGGGGGGGGTGGAGCCCCTCCTCTCTCTCTTTTCTTTTGGCATTTCAACTTTTAACTATTTTTATTTCTCCCAAATATTAATTATTAAATGTTATTAAATGGTAGGTATCAATTACTGTTTCCATTTTATCAGCACGAATCATACCTATTTACCACAAGCTCCATTTCACAATCTTTGGGGGGAAACGTTCTCCATTCTCTCAGTATCTCTGACTGCCCTGGGGTCATCTCTTTGCACAGATGTCTCGTTCCTGAGCTCCAAGTGTCCTCCCCAGTCCTGCTGTATGATGAGTGCCACCTGAAGGTGCCCTACGAGAGGAAGATCATCATTAGGAATCCCAGCCACCTTCCTGGCTGCTACGGGCTTATTCCCCAGGTTTGGCATCACATCCACAGGAGATTATTAGGGGAAAAAGGGTTTGGATACGACCTTGCTGGTTTCTATTCAGTCTTTAAAGATCTGCTGAGAACAGGATCCTACCTGAATGTAAACTTGAGGAGGCAGTTGAAGCTCCTGAGGAAACAGTTGATGTTCCAGTCCTCAGGGTGTTTTCTTGTGGGAGATCTTAGAGGGTTGTGAAAAGCTGCTGCATCCACAGACACCAGTGCCTGTGCTGGCAGCCTCCTTGCAGGATCCCCTGGGAGTGCTAAGCCTACAATTCTTGCATCTTGTTTGTGCCTTTGACCTTTGTCCTGGGGAGTTTTAAACGTGTGTGCAAGTTGCTGTTGCGGTGGATGTTAAGGAGCCTAAAGTTTCTTCAGAGGTGCCTCTGAAGTTGCATTTCATTCTGTCCCTTCCAGAAACGCAAGGAGGACTCTGCTGTGCTCTACTCCAGCCCCAAGCCCTGTGGGATTGTGCAGCCCCAGAGCACAGCAGAGATCCCAGTGGTGGTGGAAGTGCAGGCCCTGGGCACTCATCGCACCAACGTTGCCATCGGGCGTGTTCGGGGATGAGAGAAACCCCTGGTGAGGGCAAGGGGAGATGTGAGCCTGTGGGCAGCTGCTCCTGTAGGGTGCACAGGGACAGGATTCTGCCGGGGAAAAACAGGCACAGGCTGCTGGGGAGAAGGGCAGGAGGGATGGGTGGCACAAACAGCTCCTGCCTTAGAGGTGGCAATCTCAGTGTCTGACACAGAATGGAGCTCAGCTGAGCTGGAATCCAGGGGCATTTGAGTTCATTGTTCTTTCAAATGCTGTTACCTTTGGCAACATCTGTTTGAAAATGTCATCTCTCTGAGCACAAAAGAGGATGTCAGAAGACTTCTGGGAACCTTGAGCTTTCTGTAAAAGAAAGGAAAGCTGGCATTTGAAGACTGGTTGCAAGGATTGAAACTTTGATTAAAACATATGGAAATGGCAATGCCAAATTCTGGATGGCACCAAACATCTGAACCCAGGCCATTGTGGCATTGCCTGTAAATCAGTGACCAGGAAGGACAGGCAATGCAGGCTGTGCCAGGGGCCTGAAGTTTGACAAAACAGTTGCTTTCAACTATCAGGCTGCTTCCCTTAAAGAGGAGGGTTTCTCCCCACCACAAGAACCAGTTGTTTAACTGTCAGGCTGGCCTTAACTAGAGATTTCTTGCAAAGGTAAAAGCTTTGGGCCAATAATTTGAGTTTGAAAGGTTCTCTTACCTTAATCCTTTTCAATTTGGAGGTGAACATGTAATTTTATTTTTCCCCAAAAGCCCAGCATTTCAGCTGGAGAGTGGTAGCTGTCCCTAAAGAAATAACTTGAGCAGGGTTGAGCTATTGAAGGTTTTTTAGGTTTCCCTGTTGTGGTTTGTTTTGGGTTTTTTTTAATCTTTCCTGCTTGCTTCCTGGCACAGAGAGCACAATTACGGAGCTCAGGACGGCTGGCAGAAACCTCCCCAAGCCCAAGGCTGGCAGAGCTTGGCAGGATCCCAGCACCACAGCCTGTGTATGTATGGATGGATGGATGGATGGATGGGGAATGTGACTTGAGTCGCCTGGGAGGGTTGGAAAATGTCAACCAACCCCCAGCAGTGTCAGGGGAACATTCCTGATAAATCCCTGGTGGAGCTGCAGAGATTCTGGCCTTGGGCACTGGGGGGCTGTGCTGGCTCAGCACTGGCTGGGTCTGCCCCTCGGTGCCTCAAATCTCACCTTTTTGCTGCCTTCTCTGTCTTTCCCTCTCCCCCTGTGCTTTTTGCATCCCCACCAGGTGTTAATGCCTGTCCTCTGTAGTTGCTCAATGCAAGCAGTTGCAGCTGCTGCAGCACCTCAGTGTCATCCCTGGGCTGCCTTTAGAACAGACCTGCCCCAGCCTGGATTGGGAAGGGCTGGATCAAACCATTTCTCAGTTCAACGTGCCAGCACCGACCAGGGGCTGCATCCTGGCCAGGAGCTGCTCGTGCAGGTGTCCCTCCCTCCCACTGCAGGTCCCTGTTCATGGTTATTTTTTTTCCAGAGATGAGCTCACCCCACCGAAATTCAAACCCCAGCCACCGAAGGGGAAGAGAACCAGTTTGGATTGCCCGGCAACTCGATGGAGGCACTTCAAGATCAGAAATGGAGGAGCCAGTTGCAGCCCTGAAAGAATCGCAGGATCTTGCCCACTCTTCAGGAGCAGAGGTAGATTTTCTTGTACATCCAGTGCTTGTGTTGCCTCCCCAGCCTGCCAGCACCAAGTCCTGCTCATGCTGAGCTCCCTTTTTGCTGCCCTGCTGTGCTGTGCCCTGACAGTGGGCTGGGCAGCAGGGCCAGTGGCTGGACATGGGGTGAGGGGGAGGGAGAAATAGGAGAGTTTTCCTTGGAGAAGCTGACTCAGATCCTGCAGGCCTGTGCTGAGTGTGGGATTTTTTGCCTTGTTTCCTTCCCAATGTAAGATGAGGCTTTTCTCTGCATCATCCTGGTAACACCTCCAGCTTCCTTCCCAGAGCAAGCTGGGATGAGTCCTGATCTCCATGGAGCCTCTTCCCAAGGCAGCCAGACTCCCTGTTTGCAGGGCTCTGCTTTCACCCAGAGCTGCTGTTGCACTGCTGGCCCTGGAGCTGTCTGACAAAGGGAGACTTTGCAAAGTGGCTGTCTCTTCCTCCCAGCACAGAAAATGGCTTGTTTTTTGGGTGCCAGCACCAACTGCTGCAAACCCTCACCTGCCACGAGGCTTGGAGGGATTCAGGTGCTCCCTGGACGTGGCGCACACTCCCCTGGGAGCAGAGAAGGCAAGAGGGAATCTGTCTCATTGCCCATTGTCAGTGTGGCAAGCAGGGCTGGAGCTGCCAGTGCCACTGGGGGCCCTCAGCATTGGCCACAGAAGGGCCTCCCATCCCTGCAGGCCCATCACAAAGTGCTGCTGGAGCAGCTGCTTGTTGGAGAGGCCATGCAGGACACGCTGTAGGGCTGCCCAAGGACGCTGTGCAGCACCTGTGGAGGGCACTGCTCCCCCTGGAACTCCTCAGGTGCTCCACAGGAAAGTTTTGCAGGAGCTTTTGCTGTAGCACCTTTAGAAAGCAGCATTTAAATCAGAGAGAGGGGGAAGAGCCTCAGGAGTCAGATGAGCTGGGCTGGACTCCTTCCCTCAGCTCCAAGAGCTCTCCTCTGAGTCTCCTCCTTTTCTAAAAGCAGGAAGTTTTGAAACTTTTTAAAGGCAAGTTGTGCATCAGAGAGAATTTCTACTGCCAGGAGACATCCCAGTTCCCTTTCATGTCATGTACTAACTAATGCATTGACCCGTGAGGATGGGAGAAGATTTTCCCCATGGTCCCTGCACTGGTCAGTGGCATGGATGCAGGATGAGGTGAGGGTGATTCTGGCAGTGTTTGGGGAATAGGCCCCTCTGGCTACAGCTGCACTTTGCTCCAAGATGCTCTTCTGCATCCATTTCCATGCTCAGCACCTCAATCTCTCCTGTCTTCCATCCAGGCTTTCAGTATCCTGCCACTGCCAGGTGTGCTGCAGCCAGGAGAGAGCCAGCAGGTCTCCTCCACCTTCTCTGGCCACCTCAACACCACCTGCAATGCCCCAGAGCTGTGCCACGTGGAGGGAGGCCCCAGCTACGAGGGGCTGGTGCCCAGGGAGGCCTCACGTGTCAGCTCCTCCCTGAGCCCCCAGGAGATCAACTGTGGCTCTCAGGCCCCTCTCAGGGACAGGTGAGTCAGCCTTCCATGGGTTCCTGCTCTGCCATGGGTTATTGTCCTGGGCTTCCCTGCTCAAGGCCTCTGAGCTCAGAGGTGCTGCATTGGCCAGCAGCAGCACAGGGATGGCCACTCTGAGCTCCCCTGGCTGCCAAGAGAGGAAGGACCTTCTTCTGCTGAGACAGAACCTCTTCTTCTCTATTTGAGTGCTGAGCCCTCCTGGCTTAGCTGCTGCCTGCAGGGAGCTGGGCTCTGGGCTTGCCTTGGCACTGCCTCTAGAGGTGTCTTGAAGTCCATGGTGTTGAGTGGCATCTTCTCCATCATCTCCCTTCTTCACCAAAACAGTGGGATTGTGCTATGGGCAGGCGTGGGGCACAGAGCAAACCTTGCTTTGGCTCCTGCTCCTGCCACAGGTGAAGTCCTTGCACTGCTGATCTGCCAGGCTTCTCCTTATGGTGGGACAGCAGCCAGAAAAGCTCATGTCCTTTAGGCTGCCCTGCAGCTGCAGCAGGAGGCAAGCACAGGAGAAGCTCAGCTCCAGCAAGGCAGCCCAGCTCAGGACACACAGGCCAAGTGTGGAGCTGGGAGTGGAGGCTGCTTAAAGCAAGCCTGTGCATCAGGACTTCTTCAGGCCAGGCTGAAGTTGGCTTCATGGGGAGGAGAGGGACGAGGCTGCTTCCAATGGTTTCCATGGCAGCCAGCACTGGTTTGCTTGGTCCCAGCTGGGCTCCAGCAGGAAATCTGCCTGACAAGAGCCTGGCTTGCAGGAGAGGAGTTCCTGCAGCCTTTGCTTTCTGACTGATAGCATTGTTCTCATTAAGGAGCAGGCTATGGGTCATTAAAACCAAAGACCACAGGCACGGACTAACTAATTGAAGTTAGACAGTGGTACGTTTATTAACACCGGCGGGCAGCACCAGAGCCGTCCCTAAAAGGCATGACCACGCTGTCCAAGGTTCTTTGCCCTCTCTTTATTGCCCAAGATCTTACATACAATACATCTGCACAACCCCAGCACCTCCCATCCCTGCTCTGTATTCAAATGGGGTCATTGGTCCTTATATTATATATATTACATTATAACTATACTACAAAGAGATAGAAGGAAGAAGTTCTCAGAATGCTAGCTAAGAATAGAATAGCAAGAATGATAACAAAGGAGCTGGCTCCGACAGAGAGCGAGAGAGCCAGCTCTGCCATGACTGGTTAAGAAATCCAAACACCCATAGAAAAGCCAATCACAGATGCACCTGTTGCATTCCACAGCAGCAGATAACAATTGTTTACATCTTGTCTCTGAGGCCTCTCGGTTTCTCAGAAGGGAAAAATCCTAAAGGAAGGATTTTTCACAAAAGATGTCTGCAACATCTCACCCTTTTAATTAATTAAATTAAAAAGAAAAGTGTTTGTAATTTTCTCTGCTGGGCCTGTGCAGAGGAAAGCACAAACACCTGAGAGGCTATCTTTTGCCAATCCAAATCTCAATCAAGTGCTGGTGTGGAATGAACAGGGAATCTCTTCACCTGTATAACATAAGATTCTATCAAATCACTACAACAATCTTATAATATAAGAAAATGCAAAAAGCAATGCACAGAAATTCAAGTCCAAGCAGCTGAGTTTCAGGAAAGTCCATGGACTGAAGATGTTCTTCTTTGCCATCTCTGGAAGTCCCTTTTGTTCCTGAGACAGGCTTGCAGACTCCTGAAACAACAAACTGCTGAAGGAAAATCTATCAATAGTTATCAAAAAGATTCAAATAATTTTGAGAAGATTTCTTGAATGCCTTGCTGCCAGCTCTTTCACCCTTTTTTATTTATTTTTTTAAATTTAATTTAAATTTTGTTTGTTTGTTCGTTTAGTCAGCAAGAGCAGCAGCAAAGCAAAAGGGGCCAAAGAGAGAGGCCCTGGGGGGCCCTGGCCCATGTGGAAGGATCAGGAACCCCAGACCTGGCCCACAAAACGGTGGCCCAGGACCAGAAGGGGGAAGCAGAACCCCCAAATCCAGCAGGAGGCTGGGCGGTGGCCCTGGCCCGAGCAGCCAAACCAAACAGCCCAGGCCCAGCCCGCCAGGCGGGCTCTGCTTTCCCACAGCCTGGCACCACACTGCCAAGGGAATGGCAGAACGGGTGGCCAAACGTTTCCTGTCCCCAGAATCACTGAGGCTTGCCAGCAGTGGGGGAACAGAAGCTGTGCCAGGAATTCCCTTCTCCAATCTAGGGATGTTTGTCCCCCACAGCAGATAAGTGATGATCGCTTTTGGCTGTGCCCTCTGCAATGCAAACGGTGGTGCTCCCATCTGCCTCCCGGTATCACCCCCAACCCCTCCGGGCTGAGGACCAAAGGCAGAACTTTGGGACCCACCTGCCCCCGCCCCGGGCGCAAGAGGGCAGCAGAGAGACGCCGCGCCCTCCCAAGGGGAAACCCTGATCGAACAGCCCCCAAGCCCGCAAGAACTCCGATCTTAAAACAGGCAGCCGGGCTGTTCCCACAGCCAGCTGGCGGGCCATGCCCCCCCAAAAGGAGAGGCTGATGCCTCTTCCCTGTCCCAGCTCCGCCCGCAGGGGCAGCCCCCGGGACAGCCCAAGAACTCGGGGAAGTCTCGCTGGAAGCAGGGGGTGATGGTGATGCTGCCGCTGCCGGGGCTGGCTCGGCGTCGGTGTCAGCAGCGCCTGAACCAGGGCCGCCCGGCGTCGGTGTCAGCAGCATCCCGACCCAGTGCGGGCTCAGCGGGAGGCGGCACGGAGTCGCCAACATCGCCTGCCCCTGGCTCTGGGGTCGGCTGGAGAAGCGCAGGGTGTCAGCCGGCGGATCGGCACGGGTGAGGGAGGAGGCGGCGGTGGATGGTTGTTGCCCAGCGACATCGGCACAGTCGCAGGAAGCAGCGGAGTCAGCGTGGAAGGCGGCGGTGGGGGGCGCAGAAGCCTGAGGAGCCGCGGGCGGGACGCCCCTGCAGGCGGCGGCGGAGCTTTTTCCAGGAGGCGGCCCCACGGCCCCGCAGGCGGGCTCTCAGGGATCCACCGCCCGCTCAGAGAGGGCAGGGCCCAGGAGACCGGCCGGAGCGGTGCCGGCAGGGCTGCCAGAGGCGGCTCCCATCCCCCGGAGAGGAACGGGGAGGAAAAAAGCGGCATCTGAGCATGCTCCGAAGACGCAGAAAAAAACTTTTTCGGCTCGGGCCCCCTTCGCCCCCCACTGCGGTTTGGGGGCTGAGAAGCAGGCAATCGTCCCCCAAAGGGTCGTCTCCCGGAGGGAACCGGGGAACGGAGCATTCCCCTGCAGCGAGCAATCCAGGGAAAAACAGCTGCTCTCCGTTTCAAAACTTGAAAAAAGCAGCCTGAAAGCTGGGTAGACCTTAGGAGTCCAAACCCACGCTCAAAACAGAATTGGAAAATGGAGTCCATGCACTCCCATACTAACAGGTCGAGAGCATAGAGCACATTAGTAAAAATCCAAAGAGCTTTGCCCATTGGAAAACTCATAGAAATCTGTCTCCATCAGGAGAATTTCATCCTCTTGACCCCATTTTTGCCAGAGGGCAATAAGTTTCTCCTCTGAAGGGAGAAATGAACCTCATCCCCAAGGGAGAAGTCCTCCACATAAGCAGCCACAAATTACGACGGGCCACATTTTCAGGAGGGGAAAACCCACAGTACCTTTTACACAGTGTCCAACACTCTCTGGCCATCTGCATGGTCCTGGTAGGCTTTCCAGACATCATCCTGGAGGCTTTTCAGAAGGTTCTCTTTGTGGTCAGCCTTGCTGTGAACTCTGTCCAGATCAGGATCTTCAGTTCTTCAGCTCCTGGCTAGAAAACCACTTCTGTGGTCGCCGTGAAGCAACCATCAATGCCACATACCCGGATTTACCCAAATGTAGCAAATGCTCCTCTGGTGGTCTCACCAAGTGAGAAATGTCCTCCTCAGTCGAAGGTCCAGTTGTTAATTTTTCAGTCGGGGTCACCAGTTATTGTCCCTTTTGGGACGCAGGGTTTTGAGGATGAAGAGGAGACGAGAATCTTGACTCCATAATTAGAAGACTACTTGATTTATTATATTATATATATATATTACATTATAACTATACTAGAAAGAGATAGAAGGAAGAAGTTCTCAGAAGGCTAGCTAAGAATAGAATCGCAAGAATGATAACAAAGGAGCTGGCTCCGACAGAGAGCGAGAGCCAGCTCTGTCATGACTAGTTAAGAAATCCAAACACCCATAGAAGGCCAATCACAGATGCACCTGTTGCATTCCACAGCAGCAGATAACAATTGTTTACATCTTGTCTCTGAGGCCTCTCGGTTTCTCAGGAGGGAAAAATCCTAAAGGAAGGATTTTTCACAAAAGATGTCTGCAACATTTTCTTATCAAATTGTAATTCTGGTTTAGACCCTCCCCAGGTTTGCCTTCAAACCAGTACTAAATTCAATGAGCTCATCCCTTGTTTTCCTCCCAAAATAGGATTTCCCATCCCTAAACCTTTGTCAGATGGAGGAGGAGGCAGTGAGGAAGACAAAGATGCCCCTGGACACCCAGGCAGGTGAGGAGGAAGTCAGTGTCCCTTTCCCCCTCTCTCCTGCTCCATCTCCCAGCCCAGCACGGCCCCTGGCTGCAGGACAACCCTGCTGCCAACACCGTCCTGCCGGGGATGCACTGGGGGGATCTCCTTCCCCTTCCTGCTGGCATGGAGGCAAATCCCATCCTCTCTTGTCCTTCCTCCGCCAGGGAAGAAGCTGAGGATGGAGACCAGGGAGGACAAATCCCCACAGCAGAACCTCATGGAAGAGGCTATTTTGAGTGACTCTATGGCACAGGAATCTAACAGGGAAGAAAAGGCACCGAGATCCTGCAGGAGGAGGGGCTCCAAAGCCAGCCCAGGGTGCTCTGAGGAGAAAAGACCCACCCTGAGCCAGGAAGCTGGACAGAGCTTCAGCCAGAGCTCGGAGCTGGTGGACCATGAGCAGCTTCATGATGGGGAGAAGCCCTACAAGTGCTTGGAGTGTGGGAAGTGCTTCAGGAAGAGCTCCCACCTGATCCGCCACCAGATGATCCACACTGGGGAATGGGCCTACGAGTGTGGGGAGTGTGGGAAGGGCTTCAGCTGCAGCTCAGAACTCATCAGGCACCAACGCATCCACACTGGGGAGAGGCCCTATGAGTGCACCCAGTGTGGGAAGAGGTTTCGCATCAGCTCCACTCTCCTCCAGCACCAGCGGATTCACACGGATGAGAGGCCTTTCCTCTGCCCCGACTGCGGGATGGGCTTCAAGAAGAACTCCACCCTCATCACCCACCAGCGCATCCACACTGGGGAGAGGCCCTATGAGTGTCCCCAGTGTGGGAAGAGCTTCTCAGACCGCTCGTTCTTTAACCGACACCAACGGAGTCACTGGTAAGGGAAGCCCTGTGAGAGCCCTGACTGCAGGAAGAGCTTTGTGCACTGCTCCATCTCCATCCCCATCAGAGGACCCACATTTGCCAGAGCCCTGGTGACCCACATTCCTTGTGATACACAGTGGGAAGTGATTTGTGTTCCTTTTTCTTTGCCTCTAACTATATTTGATTTATTTCCCTCCCTTCAAAACACAGAAAATTGGCATAAAAATCGACCCAGTTCATCAAAGGCATCTAAAGCCTCGCATTTTGCTTGTGTTTTGAGGGAAACTTGGATTCTGGAAGATATCTGGGACGTTATGGGGGATTTTGGGGGTATTTTATTTGGTTGTCTTTATTTCTTGGAACTCCAAAAGATGAGAAGGATTGATCTGTCAGCTCAAAAACACTCAATGCCACTGAAAGCTACTCAATCCCACCCCCAAATTTCTCGATTCCACAGCCCTTTGGTGTGGAATGGGTTTGAAAGGGGATTGGGTGAAGTGGGATTCAAATCAGGAGGGATGAGAAGGGCATTGGGTGGGGCAGGATGGGTGGGATGGGGTTTGGGAGGTGTGAAATGGGGGAAATACAGCTTGGGAAGTGGGTCTTGATGTCCAGGAGGGGTGGGATGGGTTGGGGTTGGGACTGGGAAGGTGGGTTTGGGTCTGGAATGAGACGGCCAAAATTTGGGGATGATGAAGGGAGGGGAAGTCCGTTACTGAGTTTTTGGATATTCCATGTTCATGAAGAGATGCTGGGGTATCTCGTGTTTCTGAGGTGGTTTTGGGGCACACCACACCTCTTGGGGGTTTCCTGAGAGCACCCCCATTGCCAGGGGTGGTTGCCTTGGTGCTGAAGAGCAGAGAAATGGTGAATGGCCCCAGACAACTCCAGTGTGTGTTTGGAGACCTGTGAGCTTACTGGGGAGAGGTCTGCAGCAATCCCCTGGAGAGATGCACCTTAGACACCAGGCATTCCTCACAGCTCAGGGTGAGGAAAGAAGCTTCCTCATGGTGCCTTGCAGCATGTCCTGGGTTGACTATGTCATGCTTTTATCCCCAATCGTCTTGTTCTGTTATGCTGAATAATAAGTTTTGCATCTTTAAGACTTGTTGCAGAGAGTGAAGGGGGGAGAGAAGAAGCGCGCAGTTTGTTTTCAGACACTGCTCTCACTCCTCCACATTCCTGCTCCTGGACTGTGTTGTCTGCAGATGGAACGACAGCAGGACAGAGCACTCCTTTGCTTTTAGTTAGTTTTAGCTTGCTGAGGCAAAGAAGTTCCCTGGACTGTGGGTTTTTTTTTTTTTCCTTTTCTTTGGATCTCCTTTAAAACCTGCTCTGGACTGAACACCAGGGGAGCACCGGCAACTGCACCTGTGGCCCACTGGGCCAGGCCTGGGCCGTGGCATTTCCAGCACCAGAGGGACTGATCAGAGACTGAGTGAGCTGAGCTGCAACATGGGGAGGGGATTTTCTCAGTTTGTCATCTCTTTTGGAGCGGCGAGGGGTTTAATCGTTTGATATTGTTTAGGTTTTGTTGTATAATAAACAGCTTTTTTCCACTTTTCTCCAAGGAGGTATTTTCTCCCGGACCAGTTGGGGGGAGGGACCGATTGGATCTGCTTTCCTACAGGAGCCCCTTTGCGGGTTCTCTCCCAAATTTGTTTTGAACCAGGACAAAAGGGTAGCACATGGAGTGTTAGCCCAGGACTGGGGAGGATCCAGGAAACCATTGCCTATTTATCAAAATTACTAGACCCTGTCAGCCAGGGGTGGCCAACCTGCATTCAGGCTGTGGCAGCAACCACCCTACTCATAGAAGAAAGCAAAAAATTAACCTTTGGGGGAAAATTGAAGATATAAATCCCAAACTCAGGAAGGAGTGTCTTGAGCCAAAAGGCTGAGAAATTGCTCACTGATTCCTGTGTGCTAAAGTATGAAGCCATCTTAATAGATAATGGTTTAGAGCTAATCATGAGTAACCAACTCAACCCTGCCCAGTTCTTGTATGGAGAACCAGATGAGGCACTAATACATAAATGCCTAGAGGTTATAAACTATCAAACTAAAGGAAAAGAGGACCTAACAGATCAACCACTCCAAGGTGGAAGACGATTGTACATTGATGGATCTTCACGGGTAATAAAGGGGCACAGGGTATCGGGGTATGCTATAGTGCGTGAAGGGTTGGTGGCCATAGAAAAGGGAAAGTTACCTTCCAACTGGTCAGCCCAAGCATGTGAGTTGTATGCCCTAAAACAAGCTCTGGAAATATTAGCACAGAAAAGGGGAACAATAGATACAGACTGAAAATACACTTTTGGAGTGGTGCATACATTTGGAAAAATTTGGGAAGAGAGGGGGCTATTAAAATCAAAGGGAAAGGGACTGATTAATGAAAAATTTGTCTTAGAAGAGTTAGAAACCTTACAATTACCAGAGGAAGTAGCAGTGGTGTATGTTGAAGGACATCCAAAAGGGGAGCAAAAGAACAATTTAGCCAATTTAGAAGCTAAAAATGCAAATGAATCAGTGACAGAAAAACTAATATTATTATTAAACCCATGGGAGAAATGCAAGAAGTTCCCGTATTCAGTGGGACAGAAGAGGAAGAACTCCTTCAAATACGAGCCAAGAAAGAAAACGAAGGGAAGTGGAGATAGGCAGATGGGAAGCAAATGTTGAATAAACCCTTTGCCAGGAAAACACTAGAAGGCATACACGGAACAACACATTGGGGTACACAAGCGCTAAGTGATCAATTTCTAAGGGATTGGGGATGCATAGGAATTTTCAGAATAGCTAACCATGTAACTGAATTGTATGTGATATGTCAGCAAGTGAATACGAAAATAATGAGGAAAACACCCAGAGGAGGGCGAGAACTAGCCTTAGGGCCCTTCCAAAACATCCAAGTAGACTTTACTGAGCTTCCCCAGGTACAACAGTGGAAGTTTTTGCCAGTGATAGTAGATCATGTGACTCATTGGGTAGAGGTGGTACCCACTGTGAAAGCCAATGCCAGTGTTGTGAGTAAAACACTTCTAGAATCAATCATTCCCTGATCTGGGATGGCAAACAGGATTGATTCAGACTGGGGAACTCATTTCACATTGAAGATATTGCAGAAAGTTGTTCAGGCCCTGGGAGTAAAATGGGAATTACACACTCCAAGGCATCCACAGAGTTCCGGTCGGGTTGAGAGAATGAATCAAACTCTTAAAAGAGCTCTAGTTAAGCTAATGATAAAATCGAAATGTCATGGATAAAATGTCTCCCTTTGGCCTTATTAAGAATTAGAACCCAACCCCAGTCAGATCTGGGGGTGTCATCCTATGAAATGATGTTTGGGTTACCCTTCCTGACCTCATCCCAGAAGGTTGCCACCTATGAGGAAGGGGAAACCAATGCCAAGAAATAAGTGATGTCTGTAGCACAAACCTTAGAAGGGCTAAGACATAAAGGGACAATTCCTCAAACTACCACCCTGGATTTCAGAATCCATAATATTAATCCTGGGGATTGGGTGATGATTAAGTCATGGAGAGATCAGCCTCTAACTCCTCAGTGGGAAGGTCCCTTTCAGGTACTGCTCACCACCGAATCGGCCGTGCAAACTGCAGAGCGGGGATGGACTCATGGCAACAGAGTCAAAGGCCCAGTAGAAGAACCCAAAGAGTGGACTATAACATCCAGGCTGGGTGAAACAAGATTGACTCTCAAGCAGAGACTGAAAGACAACCAGAAAAACACCAAGATGCCCAAAAAAGTAGAGTCAAGCTTCCACCAACCAGCTCTGTTGAACTGTCTTCCTGTTTTAATGGGTGAGAATTACCAGCATCTGTTGAGGGAAGTACACAAGGGACTGTAAAAGGTAATGGGACAGCTTTTCTTTAAGAAAATAAGACAAAGGAAGGAGGGCAAGACCAGGTTGGCCCCTCCATTTGTTTGCTACCAAGAAGGCTCCATAGCCCTGCTGTGGGTACATTCAACCCCCCAAAGGGTGTAGGCATGGTGGGAAGGTTCCCAGGGACAAAAGGCCAGACCAGACCTCTGTCATTCCTCAGTTGTCTTTTAATTCAACAGGGACTGGAGGGCAGGACTGAGTTGGCCTCTGTACTCACCCCTAAGATACACTGACTATGGGTAGCAGCCACATAGGCATGGTAGATGGGAGTCAAAGCCATACTGGACCTCTGGGATGCCCTTTTGTCCATTCCAAATAAGTGTGTCTAAGGAAAACCTGAGATTTTTTTCCCTGTTCCCACTGTCCTTGCCCACATCAACAGATGCTGGTATGACTCATTCAAGAGAGAGAGAAAATTTTTTACTTAATTGTTTGAGCAAAATAACTTAGAGAAAAAGAAAAGGGGGGAGTGTTATAGATGAGTAATTCTATGGTTGACTCTCACAATTAAGGGGTGAATATTAAATATATGTTAAGAGAAGTTTTGTAGATGTATAGTTATCCTTCCCCTCCCCCTTGCATTGTTATCACAGGATGGCCTCAGTAGTTGGGGCATTTGGGAGGGTCGGCTTGTTACTATGGCAGCACCTGACCTCCAATCAAGGTGTAAGACAGTGATCTCCACCACTGGACAGTGAAGAAGGAGTCGATTGACAAGACTTTGGGAGGGGCTAGAGGTGTAAAAGACAGAACATCCATTTTGTAGATGAGCACATGATGAATGAATCCTTTGCTCCCAGCGCTGTATTCTTTTCTTTATTCAGTCTTCTGTTGTATTTTGATAAGGTCTTAATATTTAAATTTTTGAAAGTGAAAATTGTTTCTCACATGGGATTGGGGAATGTGAGGCAAGGTTGTCCACACTGGGTCAGCTCCAAGGTACAACTTCCCTGACCTGGCCAGACCTCCTTAGGAGCAGCCCTACATCAATATCAATCACAGAATGCTGCAATCAGCTCTCCTCTAAAGAGAACAGTAATAAAATACACTCTTTAAAATAGGATTACATATTTCTTAGAAGCTCTTTGAAATATTTCTCCATAACTGTAAAAGGAAACCTTCCTGCTGAACTGGACTAGACCAGAGGGAAATCAAGGCAGAGCCATGGTTTGTCAGGACTTGCTTGATCCTAATGAGCCCTGTGGTGCATTTGGAGCTGAGCCCTGGAACCCTGGGCCTGACAGGAGATTGCACAAACCTTTCCAGGAGTTAAAGTCAGAAGAAAACCCCAAAGTGTCTCAAACCATGAATGGGTCCTACTCAGGTCCATCCCAACATAAGCTCTCATGGACTCCATGGAGGAGAGAATTGGAGGCCAGGATTGCACAAAAAACCTCTCAGAGATTCAGAGTGGAAAGGAAAATCCAAAGTACCTTAAAAACCTTGAGTATCTCAAAGTATTAATGAGCCCCACTGAGTGTCAGTACAAAGCTCTCAAGGGACTCATTAAAGCAGATAATTGGGGCCATGATTGCACAAACCTCTCACAGAGTCTGTATCAAAAGGGAAACACCAAGTACCTTAAAATAACTGAAGTACCTTGAAGCATTAATGAGCCCCACTGAGTGTTGTTACTGACAAAGCCTCTCAGGGACTAATTACAGCAGATAATTGGAGGCCATGATTGCACAAACCTCTCAGAGACTCCAAGGCAAAAGCCAAACCCCAAGTCCTTTGAAAACCTGCAGTCCCTGCAGGGAGCATGAAGGAGCCCCAGGGCCATTGCTGAGCAAGGCTCCCCAGGGACTCCTTCCAGCAGATCCTTGAGGCCACTGGGATGTGGGCTGGGGGGGATGCTGAGGGCAGGACAAGGGGCTGACAGTGCCCAGCCTGGCTGGGGCTGTGCCAGGAGGCCCCAGGGCCTCAGGACAAGGTGTCTCCTCCCAGCCCTTGCTGGCACAGACCCTGCTGCTGTGCCCCAGGGCACCAAGACTTGGCTTCTCTTTGTCCCCACCTGTCATCACTGCCTGCAGTTCTCTGCTCTGCCTGGGGCCTGGGGACACTTTCTCAGTCGTGTTCCTCAGTGGGACCCATTAAAAGTCCAAGAAACTTTGGAGTTGGATTCTGACTTGGAGTTCTGGAGAGGTTTCTTCAGCTCCCTCTCAGGGACTGATGTTCAGGGCCTGAGCACAAAGCCCCAGAGGCTCATTAAAGTCCTTGTGCTGTGTCTGTGCTGCTGAGCTGGGCTGGGCTCCTGGCACAGAGGCAGCTCCTGGTAACCAAGAAGAGCTTCAAAAGCACATTTCTCTTGATGAGCAGCTCTTCTGCCAGCCCAGCAGGGCTGGGGCACTGCCTGCAGCCAGCCCGGGCACAGCACAGAGGCACAGAGAGCTTCAATCAGTCAGGGCTGGGAAGGTGCTGAGAAGTGCCTGGGGCAGAATCACTGCCAGCCCTTGGCACAGGAACCTCTGGCTGCAGGACAATGCAGCTGCAGCTCCTGGAGCCATCTCCTAAAGCTGGAACATCCCAATGCCTACAGACCCTGTGAGTACATTCTGTGATTGTCTCTTGTGCAGAGCAGCCAGGGGTGCCCAGGGCTGTCCTGCAGAGCAGGGTCCTGCAGCCCAGGGCGCTGTGCTGGGGCAGGGACTCTGCTGCCTGCCAGGGACAGCTCTCAGCCAGCCCCTGGCAGCTGCTCCCAGCACTGGGGACAAGGTCTGGGTGGGAGGAGACAGCTGGTCAGGCTTGGAAGTGTTCTCCTTGTGTGGGGAGGATGCTGCATTGTTCAGGACTGCTCCCAGCATGGCATTTAACTGCAGAACATTTCCAAGTAGATTATACAGGGAGCACAGCAAGGCAGGGCTGCATAAAAGGGAAAAAATCCTGCTTTTTTTAATCTACTGCTCTGGGTTGCCTGGATGGGAAATTGCACATAGATGTTCATCTCTCAGTTCAGGTTGAGAAAAAAAAAAAAAAAATTTTCTCAGATCTGAATAAACCAGGGCAGTGACAGAAATCAGCACAGGGGGCCCCTTAGAGGCAGCATCAGTGTCACTTTTCCAGCCTCCTCAGGGTTGCTCTGACGTTGCCATCAGAGCCTGCAGAGCCAGAGCTGCCCCTGGGCAGTGCCAGAGCTGGGAGGGGTCTGCAGGGCAGAGCTGAGCCCCCAGGGCTGGGCTGGGCTCTGGCAGCACTGGCAGGGCCCAGCCCTGGGCACAGGGAAGCAGCTGCTGGCAGGGACAGCTCCAGGCAGCAGAGCCCTGGGCAGGCAGTGGGGGGAAAGTGCCCCCAGGCTGTGTTGGGATATTTCAAGTCCTCTCCAAACCCAATTATTCCATGATTACTTTTTTTCTTACAGATCCCCATGCCAAGGCAGGATAAATGTCCAACAGCAGCTCCATCAGGCACTTCCTCCTGCTGGCATTGGCAGACACGCGGCAGCTGCAGCTCCTGCACTTCTGCCTCTTGCTGGGCATCTCCCTGGCTGCCCTCCTGGGCAACGGCCTCATCATCAGCGCTGTAGCCTGCGGCCACCATCTGCACACGCCCATGTTCTTCTTCCTGCTCAACCTGGCCCTCACTGACCTGGGCTCCATCTGCACCACTGTCCCCAAAGCCATGCACAATTCCCTCTGGGACACCAGGAACATCTCCTACACAGGATGTGCTGCTCAGCTCTTTTTTTTTTTTCTTCTTCATCTCAGCAGAGTTTTCCCTCCTGACCATCATGTGCTACGACCGCTATGTGTCCATCTGCAAACCACTGCACTACGGGACCCTCCTGGGCAGCAGAGCTTGTGCCCACATGGCAGCAGCTGCCTGGGCCAGTGCCTTTCTCAATGCTCTGCTGCACACAGCCAATACATTTTCCTGCCCCTGTGCCATGGCAATGCCCTGGGCCAGTTCTTCTGTGAAATCCCCCAGATCCTCAAGCTCTCCTGCTCACAAATCCTATCTCAGGGAACTTGGGCTCATTGCTGTTAGTGCCTGTTTAGGTTTGGTTGTTTTGTGTTCATTGTTTTCTCCTATGTGCAGATCTTCAGGGCTGTGCTGAGGATCCCCTCTGAGCAGGGACGGCACAAAGCCTTTTCCACCTGCCTCCCTCACCTGGCTGTGGTCTCCCTGTTCATCAGCACTGTACATTTGCCTACCTGAAGCCCCCCTCCATGTCCTCCCCATCCCTGGATCTGGCCCTGTCAGTTCTGTACTCAGTGGTGCCTCCAGCCCTGAACCCCCTCATCTACAGCCTGAGGAACCAGGAGCTCAAGGCTGCAGTGTGGAGACTGATGACTGGATGGTTTCAGAAACATTAAACTGCTGGCCAATTTCTGCAAATCACTTGTAATAAAAAAATCTTTTTCTACTTCTTGTTGGTTTCAATTTGGGGTTTTTTTCCTTTGTTTTACTTTTTTTTCATATTGTCCACAAAGAAATGTCATTGTTTGTGCCATTTCTCATTTTGTTTCTCTCCCCTTCCTGTGGCCACAGACTGTGTCAATGAGGGGCTGCACTCTTGGTGGCTTTAAAGGAACTAAAGGATCTCCCAGCAGAGTTTTCTGCAGAGATGCCCTTTTGTTGCCTTCTCTGGAGCTGCAGCAGCAATGTCTGTGTGCAGAGCTGGGGGCAGATCAGTGCTGGCCCAGCAGCTGTGCCCAGCAGCAGCAGCAGCAGCACTCCAGTGTTGCCAGTGCTGCTGCCCACCTGGCCCTGCCCTGCTGCCCTGGTGGCCCTGGTGTTGCTGTCAGGGCCTGAGGTGCTCTCAGGGCCGGGCACAGCCCTGGGGTGGCAGTGCCGGGGCTGCAGCAGGGACAGGCCATGGGCACTGCTGGGGCAGCACTGATTTGTTAATCAGGCCAGGCCCTGGGGCTCCAGGCTCCTTGCCCAGGCTCTCTCAAGAACACGGCCAGGCCAATGCTCAGCACAGAAAACCCCCACAGCAGCCCCCAGGCTGGCCATGGGCAGGCTGGGGGCAAACAGCATGGCTGGGGCTCTGCAAGGGCCCTGGGGAGATGGGAAGGAGCAGCAGAGCAGGGGCTGATCCATCCCCAGTGCCTGTGACAGCCCAGGGCAGCGTCCCAGAGCGTCCTCATGGAGCTGCCAACAACATCCCCCTCTGCAGCCCTGGCCTCCCCCAGCTCACACAGGTGCCCCATCCTTGCAGGCACAGACACGGCAGCACTGGCTCAGCAGCCCCTGTTTGCATTGCACACAGCAGGCGGGAGCACCCCATGCTGTTGCTGTGGGGACATGAACCTGAGGGAGCACAAATGCCATCAGCCCCTGGGGCCAGCAAGGGCTGGGGGACACCAGGAAACCACTCAGCTTTGTCCTGGCCTCTGCAGTCAGCCAGAAAGTTTGTTCCCATCAGCTGGGAGTTTCCTGTCCCACTGCAGACACTGTTGCTCAGAGCCAGGGCTGCCTGGCAGCCACCCCAAACTGCCCTCAGCATTTCCTTTGCTTCACCTTTGCTTTCTTTAACAATTCCTGCTACAAATTTCTTCCTTTGCTTTACCCCATGTTCCCCCCCAATGCAAACAGCCCATCCCTGTTTGCCCTTTCCTCTTTGGCCCCAATTTTTCCCCCATTGCAGTTTTCCACTTGGCACTAGATGGGAAGGTCCCTTGGGGAGCAGGATTTCCTTTGCTGCAGGAATTGTCTGCAGGCAATTGCAGTGCCTGCCAGCTGCTCCCCTTGCCAGAGGCACCCCAGGCCAGGGGGGGCACATCTGGGCTGCTGTGTCTGGCTCTCACCGGCTCCCTGTTCTGGGCAGTGAGGAGGAGCTGCAGAGGCTCTGCAGGACTGACAGGATGGGCTTTGGGGCTGGCAGGAGAAGCTGAGGGACCTGGGCTGGAACCCCTGCTGGAAGAGGAGGCCCAGGGCTCATCCTGCAACTGTTCCAAGGGTGGTTTCAGAGAATCCCAGAATCAGCAAGGTTGAAAAGACCTTGGAGATCATCAAGTCCAACCTGTGCCCTGACACTGCCTTGTCTCCCCTGAGCCTCCTCTTCTCCAGGATGATCACAACCCCAGCTCCCTCAGCCGCTCCTCACAGGACTTGTGTTCCAGACCCCCGCCCCAGCCTTGTTGCCCTTTCTGGACACAGCTCCAGCCCCTCCATGTCCTTCCTAAATTGGGGGCCCAGAACTGGACACAGCACTTTCAGGTGCTGCCCAACCAGTGCTGTAGCACAGGGAAGAATCCTGCCCTTCATCCTGGATGGCCACACCATTCCTGATCCATGGAGTGCAGGTTTGGATGAGGAAATGGTTGGGGGGGGGGGGGACAAACTTGATTGTCAGCCATGAAGGGTCTTGATTTTCATATCTGTTCAGACTGCATTAGAAGGTGCTGGGGTCAATATCAATTGGACATTGCTGATATCAATCTATAAACAGGAAAAGAAAACAGGACAAAACAGTTCTCTTTGGCAATTTTTTCAATATAATATATTCACTTTGAATACAGTTCTGAAATCTGTCTAATTAACCACAGAAGAATTGAAAACTTTGAATATTCCTTGGGGTCTTTTCTTGTTGGATGTTTTAAAAATGTTTATGAGCCTTTTCCACTGAAATTCCTGAACTGAAGAGCTCAAGAAAGAAGAGGCCTCTGGAGGTTATTAAATTCATCATCAACCTCCAAGTGGCTGAGGATCCATCCCCATCAGAGCAGCAATGAACAGAAATGGGCACAGCTTTGTGGCTGCCCCAGCTTTGGGATGGGCCCTGGGCCTGGAGCAGGAGCAGCTCTTGAGGGCCCCAAGGCCGGGGCTCTTGTGCTGCCCTGGGCAGATGGGATGGCAGCAGGGGCTGCAGAGCTCTCAGCACCTCAGGCCCCAGGGGAGCAGGGCAGCCAGGGAGCCTCCTTTGGCCTTGGCCCAAGGATGTTCCCCATGGCTGGGGCTGAGTCCTGTGGCAGCTGCAGCTGCTGCTGTGCCCTTGGACAGGGGCAGGACTTAGGCCGTGGGGCCAGTGCCCAGAGCAGCCTGGCCTGAGCAGAGCTGTGGGGCCAGAGCCGGCTGGGCTGGGCTGGGAGAGGCCTCTTGGTGCTGCCCAGAGCTCAGGGCAGCTGGCAGAGCTTGCAGGGAGCTGGGCTGGGCTCCAAGAGCCTGGCCCCAGAAACCATCAGTGTCCATCTCAGCCTGGCTGAGCGTGCAGGGCAGGACTCAGGCCAGGCCTTGCTCTTCAGGGCCAGCGCCTGTGCAAGGCATTGCAAACAGGCAAGGGGCCCAGAGGGGAGGCTGCTCTGTGCCCTTGGGAGATGGCATGGACAGGCTGGGGGCCCAGGACATTTGTCAACACCAGCCTCTGTGCCCAGCCCTTGGCAGCCCTGGCTGCTTTGAAATCCAGGAATTGCCTGGGCTGAGTTTTGCTGTGGCCCACTGCCATCCTCCTGATACAAGCTCAGGGCCTGTTCCCATCCATCCAGCCCTGGCCGGCCTTTGTCTGGCCCAGAGGCCAGCAGAGCCACTTGGCAGTGATGAACTCTGTGCAGCCCCACAGGTGCCAGGGGCTCTGCAGGAGCTGGCAGAGGCTGCCCAGCAAATTGCCATGGGGCACAGAGTCCCAAGGCCATGCTGTGGGCACCACGCCACTGGGGCCGTTCCCAGCCGCAATCCTCCTGGCCTGGGCTGGGCCTGCACTGAGGGGCTGGGCCACCATGGCTGGGCCAGCACCTCCTCCATGTCAAGGCAGCAGCCCCTTTTCCCTGGGTCCCTGGCAAGGCCAGGCACACACAAGCAATTGCTGAGCATGGCCTGCACTGGCCAGGCCTGACTGTGCCAAGGCAGAGCTCAGCTGCCCTTGGGGGCTGCAGCAACAGTCCAGAGCCCAAAGAGCCTCCATGGCTGTGCTGGAGACCAAGGCTGCAGGAGGGAAATGCAGGGCTGCTGCCCCCAGATGGGGAGGCCATTGAATTCCAGCACACACCTCAGCTCTCTGATGATCCTGGCACCATGCTGGGCCCTGTTTCAGACTGGAGCAGAGCAGATGTTGATGGGACAGGAGCCCAATGGGGCTGTCAGGGACCTGCAGCACCCCAAGGTGCTCTGCTCTCCTCAGGTGCTCTGGAGAGATCCAATCCCAGCTGGGCACCTCAGGGCACAAGTGGCACTGCCTGTTCATGGGAAGCACACAGCTGATTGATTGCCTGGAAAGGGGGGTCTTGTTTTAATACCTGTTCAGTTTGCATTATACAAGGTCTTTTTATTATCTGGGTCAATTGGACATACTTTTAAGAAATGGCAAACAGGAAAAGAATCACAGGAACAGGAATTTTCTCTCTTCTGGATTTTTTTTTCAATGGCAGGAGAAGAAATGAATACATCTTCCCTTCTAATGGTGTCACCAATATTCTGTTAATTTTTCAACACAAAGTTTCCTTCAGGTGTTTGTCTGTTTAAATGGCCATGTCAAAGGACATCTCTTCATTTAGAGTCAGGTGGATCTATGTCAACTGAAAGAGCTCCCAGATTTCTCCTCCAGGTGCTCTCTGGTCAATTCAAGTGGTAAAATTCAACTGACTGGTTTCATGCTTTGAGCTTCCATTCCCAATCAGAAGTTCAAATAAATATTTAATTGTCAACATCTTAATTGTGGCTATATCTACCACAGAATTACCATTTCCCTGTCTTTGTTGAAAACTGTTCCTGTCTGGAAATCCCTTGGGGATGGTGGACATGTCAGATGCTGCTGGGACATCACAGAGAGCTGAGGGAAGAGCTGTGATGGTTCATAAACTGTTCAAATGTTCAACTTGTGTTTGTTGGCAAGAAAAACTTTCTGTGCCTCTGAGTGTCACCAGGCCCTGAGCCCAAAGGACACAAACCTGATGAGTTGTGGTTCCCACTGCAGGGGCTGCACTTGGACCTTGGTTCTGTACAGGAGAGCTCTTCATCCCCTTTCTCTCTTTTCCTCCCTCTAGGCATGGAGCTCCTGACTTCAGCCTGTGACTCAAGTGTGCAAAGAGCAAATCTGGACAGAATCAAGGCAGGGAGGGTTTGGGGGACCTTGGGATCTGTGCTGGGCACAGAAGGTGTTTTCCATTGCTCTGAGACTGTCCTCTGTGGAAAGTGGATTTAATATCCAGCAGAGGAATGACTTTTGCATTTGATGGAGCTGTGCCTTCCCTTGGCTTTGTTGGCTGACAAGAAATGAACATCCCTCTGTGTCTCGGGCAGCTCCTTCTCCAAGGAAAGCAGGTGGGAGTTGGAGCCAAGGAGCTGAAAGCTGCAGGTGCAGCCTGGGCTGGAGGGAGCTCAGATTTGCACAAGGCTGCTCTGAGTGCCAGGCCTTGGATGGGGGAAATGGTGGGGTGGGGGTAGGGACAGAGTCTGATTGATTGTCAGCCATAAAGGGTCTTGATTTTCATATCTGTTCAAACTGCATGAGGAGGTACTTGGATGCAGTGACAATTGGAGATTGTACATATCAATGAATTAACAGGGGGCAAAAAAATACAAAACAGGACCAAAAAATCTTTCTTCACTGTCTTTTTAAATATATTGCATTCACTGTGGATATACTACTGAGATCTGTTGGATTAACCTCAAATGATTTGAAAATTAAAATCAAATTATTCCCAGAGGCTTGGCTTGTTCGGGGGTTCTGAATGTTAATTAGCCCTGGGACACTGAATTCCTGCACTGAAAAGCTGAAGGCTGAACAAGCCTCTGGAGCAGTAAAATTCAGCAGCAGCCTCCAAGTTGCTGAGGATGTCAGCAGACCCCACTGAGGCCATCCCTGCCCAGAGACCATGGGGGAATGGGCAGACAAGGAGAGCGTCCCTGGGGCTGGGGCAGCACAACTCAGAGGCACCAGCGGCTCCAGCTGGGAAATGGAGTGTGGAATGGGGCTGGGAAAGCCCGGCCTGGGCTGTGCCAAGCAGGACAGACAAGCCCTGACCCCCATCCCTCAAAACGCTCTCTCAATGAGAAATTTAAAAGCAATTACAGTTGTTTGTGTAGTCTCTATTGGATGCGCTGGAGAAATACCAACAAGAGATTCTCAGGAGCTCAAAACAACAAAACAGCCTTTACTGGGAACTTTAGAAAATCAGGGAAACTCTGGGAAATGGTTTAATAGGACATTCAATCAACAAAAAAAACACTTCTCAAAGCATTAACTTGGCCCATTCAACTTTGCAAACTCTGAGCCTGTTCAATTTTAGGTTAATCAAAATTTGAAAGAGGACAAAAGTTGAAGGAGAAGACACAGGAAGATAGAAGAATGCGATTTACAGAGAAGCACACACAGAGCT
>JALJVW010000050.1:0-43618 GCA_024865655.1 Emberiza elegans
GAGGCCCTTCCTCTGCCCTGACTGTGGGAAGGGATTCAAGAAAGAACTCCAAACTCGTCAGGAACTGTTGCATCACACGGGGAGAAGCCCTCACAGTGTGGGGAATGTGGGATGAGCTGGCCAGAGCTCCAACCTGATCTCTCACCAGAGGATGAGGCCTCGTGAGTGTAGAATGTGGGAAGAGCTTGTGTAGAAGTCCCACTTGGAACCATCACCAGAGGGGATCCACACTGGGAAAGGCCTACAAGTGTGGGAATGTGGGACACCCTTTCAGCAGAGGTCCCCAACTGATTGACCAAATGATCCACACTGGGAGAGGCATGTCCTGAGTGTAGAAGAGGGTTTCAGACCAGCTCAATCTTCTCCAGCACCAGTGACACCGAGGAGAGGCCCCTTCCACTGCCCTGAGTGTGGGAAGGACTTTGCCACAACTCACCCTCATCTCCATGCCCCACTGGGGAGAGGAGGAGTGTTCCCATGTGGGAAGAGCTCAGCAGCTGGCTCTACCTCGATCAGACACCAATGGAGGCACCGGTAGAATCCAGTTCTAACTGCAGAAAGAGCTTTGTGCACTGCTCAAACTTCATCCCCATGGGAGGACCCATGTTGGTCAGAGCCCTGGTGATCCATGTTAGAAGACACTTTGGTAGTTATCTTTTGTTTGGACCCTAATTTTCTTGTGAATTATCTTCTTCCTTAAACCACATGAAATAGGACTAAAAGAATGAAATTGATCAAAGATTTTTAAGTCCCACCATTTCACAGGTATTTCAGGGGAATTGGGATTGTGGGACATATTCTGGAAGTTTTGGGGGAATTTGATGTGGTTGTCCTTCTTCCCTGGCAAAGGGTGGGAGGGTTTCTCAGAGCATCCTGGCTGTGTATGGGCCCCTCACCTGTGGGATCTCTTGGGCTTTTTCTCCTGTTGGATTTCAGGTAGTGTTCTCCATCTCTTTGCATTCCAAGAGCTAAGAGGGATCAATCTGTTCCCTCAAAATCACCAGTGCCACTGAAAATAACTAAATCTTGCCCTAAAAAGGGCTCAATGCACCTCAACATGCCTTGTTCCCACCTCAAAAAAAAATTCAGTCCATGCTGAAATTCCTCGATTCCACAGCCTCCAGGGTGAGATGGGATCAGAAGGAGATGGGGAGAAGTGGGGTCCAAATTTGAGGGTGTGAGAGCAGGATTGTGTGGGGCTGAGGGCTTGGGATGTATTTTGATAGTAAATAAAACTTTCAGAATTACTGATTCATTTTCCATCAGTTCCAGTTCTGATTTCTGAGTGCCAGCCTCTCAGCTGATTGTGTTTGTGCCCTCCTTTCTCTCCTGCCTCTCTCTGCCTGCTCTGTTTCTCTCTCAGTGTCTCCCTTGACCCAGGGCAGCTCCCACCAAAGACCCTGCCCTGATTTAATTCCCAATCCATGAGCTACAACAACCATGGGGGAAGTTATGAAGGCTGGCAGTGAAATGTCACTGTAGGATCTTGCTCCACTTGGCGTTTGGCTCCTTAAGAGCTTTGCCTTCAAGGGCAGGAACATCTTTTCCTGGCTGGAAACTGGAATTGCAGCCCCTGGCAGTGTGTGCCATGGATCCCAGAGGGGCATTCCCAAGGCTCCCAGGGTGCTGCTCCTGCTGTGCCTCCCAAGAAGCTGTGCAGGGCCAGGGGACAAGGTCCAGCAGCTCTGTTGGTTCTGCAGTTCCACAGCAGCCCCTGGCTCCATGAGTTTCCCTACCGCCAACAGCGGTTCCTTGGTTCCCATGATGCCTTGCTGTGTCACCATGGATATTTGGTGCCATGAAGTTCTTCGGTGTCACAATGGCCTCCCTCACTCCATGAGCTTCCGCAGGGTCACAATGGCCTCCTTGGATGGGCAGTGTCACCATGGACCATTGGCTCCAGGCAGCCCCGCTGGGTCACCATGGACTCCTTGGTTCCATGAGGTTCTGGGGGTGTCTCCATGGTCTCCTTGGATCCACAGTGTCACAGTGGACCACTGGATCCATGTGGCCCTGCTGTGTCACCATAGCCCCTTGGTTCCATGGCACCCCAGGGTCACAACTGACTCCTTGCTTCTATGTCGCCCCCTCAGTGCCAAAATGGCCCCTTTGTTCCATGAGAAATATGGAAACTTGTAGAAAAATGGAAAATTGTAGAAACACAGTGCAAATCCTGTTTAACACCCCTGGGAACATCTGTTTGCATTCAAAAGAGAGGTTAAAGGTGAGGATGGCACCAGCAGCTTCCATCTGCAACAGAGATCCAGGGAAAGAACAGGGACAGAAAATTCAGCTGCAAGACTCAGAGAATTCTGCTTCCAGAGATCATTTCTGCTCACACTGTCCCTTGGAGAAAGGTGACACCATTCCAGGCAGCCTGGACTGAGCAGGTGGTTCCTGAGTGGGGTTTGTTTTTTGGAAACCTGCTCAGGCTTTGTCGTGGTTTGAAAGGAAGTGGATTTCTGGGATTTTTTTGGTCAGTCCAATTGAGTGCTCAGGTCTGGTATTGACATCTGGATTGACCACTGAGAGTTGGATATGCCTCTGAGAACACACAGGGGTTAAAAGCAGAGCTCTGCCCCTGGGAAGCTCTCTTGGGACTCTGCCGGGAAGGAGCTCGGATCTCTCCCCCGTCCAGCTGTCCCTGCTGGGCGGGGGAGGGGACCAGCCATGCAGTAGGCCTGGGCCTGGACCGAGATGGGGGTAGGCCTGGCCTGCCCCCCTCCTAGGGTGGAAGGGTGGAGGAAGAATACCAGAGGCATCGGGCAGCCCCCCCCCCAGGAGAGAGTGAGAGAAAGTGCCAGCGTCTGAGACTGAACTGTTATCTTGAAATTTGATATCCTGTGCTGGCCACACAGCCCACCAGCGGAGAAGGGGGGGATGCTGAAATGGGGGGAGGCCGTGCAGTGATGTGTCCAGCCGTGTGTGAGAGCTTTTAACCCTTTTGTGGAGAATGAAAACTTTGCAGAGCATTGACTTTTCCTGGAGAGGAGATGAAGTAGAGGATGAAGAAGGAACTGAGTGAGATGAAAGTTTGAGCAAGGAAGCGAGAGAAGAACCTTGGGTGGAAGGGATGATGGAGTGGCTTTGTTTGGACTCTTCTTGTATAGCTATGGACAGAACCATGTTTCCTGTGATTCAGAGACTGCATCCAGGGGGAGGCGATGGCTCAGAGCCAAGAGGGTACAGCATTGGAGCCCCTCAGCCCAGGGGGTAAAATTTGGGAGGGACAGGTGTCCCAAAGGTGAGACTGTGCTCTTTTTGGAATGGGACAAGCATCCTTAAAAGGACAACCCTAGAAGCAGCCCTGGTCCCTGTTCAGTGGTGAGAGCAATGGACATAGAAAAGGAAGAGGTCACCACGGCGCAAGAAGGACTCCTCTCCTCTTGATGAATTGAGACTTGATTATCTGGGTGGTGATGGACAGAGAGTCGGTGATTTAGGAGATGTATTGTGTTGGAATTTTGGTGGGGGGGAGGAGGAAATGTGTTTGCAAGGTTTTCATTTTTCCTTGTGTGTGGTTGTTTTCCTTTTCTTTTCTTTCCTATTGTAGTGTAGTTAATAAAGTTTTGTTTTCTATATTTCTAAGTAGAGGACTGCTTTGCTTATTCCTGGTCACATCTCACAGCAGGAACCAGGGAGAGGATTTTTCATGGGGGCACTGGCATTGTGCCAGGATATAACCCTGACAGAGGGGAAAGAGGGGAGATCAGCCAGGACAGGAGGAGATGAAATGAGTCAGGCTTGTTTCAGCATTTCCTCAACACCAAACACAGCCTGACCACCCTTCTCCATCACCACTGACAGCTTTGCAAATCAGGAATTGTTGCAGCTGTTTTGCCCCCGCTCCAGGACGAGCATCCTGATACAAGAACTGAATTGTTTTTATATCTATCACAGAACGTTGTGAGCTCAGGGCAGGACCCGACCCCTGGCCTTGCTGAACCTCATCCCATTGTCCTGGGCCCATGGCTCCAGCCTGGCCAGATCCCTCTGCAGAGCTTCCTGCCCTCCAGCACAGCCACACTCCCACCCAGCTTGGGCTCACCTGGGAACTGACTGAGGCTGCCCTCGATGGCCTCTCCAGACCAGTAATAAAGAGATTTCACTGACCTGGCCCCAGTCCTGAGCCCTGGGGACAGGGACACCCCTGGATATGACTCCATTCCTCAGCCACTCTGAGTGGCAGGGCTCGATGAGGGAAATGGTGGTGTGATAAATGAATAGGTTTCATGCCAACAGTTGTAACTATATGGATATTTTAGAAAAAGTAATGGAGAAAAAGGATATGTAATTAGTGTCACAAAGCAGATGTTTTCAGATGTTCATGAAAAAATAGGAGACAGGATGTAGTTTGAGAGAAGTAAAATCCCAAAACAGAGTAGGCCTCCCAATAATTAGAGAATCAGCCTTGAAATGGATAAAATTGGGATGATTCCAGGTATCTATGAAATAATAAGGCTTTTTTTTTAATATAATGCTGGCTTCTATAACACAAGACTTGAGGTGCATGTGCAACCTGTGGGGTTGTTCAAAGAACAGTGACGATGAGGAGAAGCCTTCATCAGGGGCAACCACCAAAGAGCCAAAATAGCCCTTAGCAACAGTGGGAGCATGTGCTGTGCAGTGTGGTGATGTAGATTTCAAGATTCAAAAATAGGAAGAGTGACACAGGAAACCTGTACAGCACGAACAGGATGGGACACGCAGAAGCAGTGTCTTGAGCTTTATTTTTAGCATCAGTCTTAATACATTGAATACAATGGAGACAGGAGAGATGCTAACAGCTCGCTGTTCCCAAAGCATGCCAAAGAATTCCAGTGTGACAGTACAACATAAGACAAGTCCAGCCTAAGATTCATCCAATCATACAGAGTAAAAGCATATTGACAGTGGTTCTGTCCAATCACCTAAAGAACACGTAACTAAGGTTAAAACAATAGCGTTCCATTCCTTAAGACAATGGTTCGTTCAGAAGAGACACAGCACAGAGCTCTATTCATGATCGGCCTTCTAATATATACTTCATATATACTTAATATATACTTTTTGCAACTTGGGAAGCTCAGCTACAGAGGCTTATTGTTATAGCTTACTTGATTTTCCCATGGCCTAGAAAATGTGTTCTGCTGTTTTAGCACTATTTCCCAACCTGCTGTCTGAGGCCTGTCTTTTCTACCCTATCCTAAAATCCTCTGGTTTTAAGGATTCCTGCAAGCAATCATGGAATAGTTGGGTTTGGAGAGGACTTTAAATATCCCAGCACAGCCTGGGGGCATTTTCCCCCACTGCCTGCCCAGGGCTCTGCTGCCTGGAGCTGTCCCTGCCAGCAGCTGCTTCCCTGTGCCCAGGGCTGAGCCCTGCCAGTGCTGCCAGAGCCCAGCCCAGCCCTGGGGGCTCAGCTCTGCCCTGCAGACCCCTCCCAGCTCAGGCACTGCCCAGGGGCAGCTCGGGCTCTGCAGGCTCTGATGGCAACGTCAGAGCAACCCTGAGGAGGCTGGAAAAGCGACAATGATGCTGCCTCTAAGGGACCTTGTGCTGATTTCTGTCACAGCCTGGTTTATTCAGACCTGTAATTTTTTTTTGTTTTAAATTCTAAACTTCAACTGAGAGATTAATATCTATGGGCAATTTCCCATCCAGGCAACCCAGAGCAGTCAAATAAAAAAGCAGGATTTTCCCTTTTATGCAGCCCCTGCCTCACTGTACTCCCTGTATAATCTACTTGGAAATATTTTATAGTTAAATGCCATGCTGGGAGCAGTCCTGAACAATGCAGCATCCTCCCCACACAAGGAGAACACTTCCAAGCCTGACCAGCTGTCTCCTCCCACCCAGATCTTGTCCCCCAGTGCTGGGAGCAGCTGCCAGGGCTGGCTGAGAGCTGTCCCTGGCAGGCAGCAGAGTCTCTGCCCCAGCACAGCGCCCTGGGCTGCAGGACCCTGCTCTGCAGGACAGCCCTGGGCACCCCTGGCTGCTCTGCACAAGAGACAATCAGAGAATGTACTCACAGGCTCTGTAGGCATTGGGATGTTCCAGCTTTAGGAGATGGCTCCAGGAGCTGCAGCTGCATTGTCCTGCAGCCAGAGGTTCCTGTGCCAAGGGCTGGCAGTGATTCTGCCCCAGGCACTTCTCAGCACCTTCCCAGCCCTGACTGATTGAAGCTCTCTGTGCCTCTGTGCTGTGCCTGGGCTGGCTGCAGGCAGTGCCCCAGCCCTGCTGGGCTGGCAGAAGAGCTGCTCATTAAGAGAAATGTGCTTTTGAAGCTCTTCTTGGTTACCAGGAGCTGCCTCTGTGCCAGGAGCCCAGCCCAGCCCCACAGCATGGACACAGCACAAGGACTTTAATGAGCCTCTGGGGCTTTGCGCTCAGGCCCTGAACATCAGTCCCTGAGAGGCAGCTGAAGAAACCTCTCCAGAACGCCAAGGCAGAATCCAACTCCAAAGTTTCTTGGACTTTTAATGGGTCCCAGTGAGGGACACCACTGAGAAAGTGTCCCCAGGCCCCAGGCAGAGCAGAGAACTGCAAGCAGTGATGAGAGGCGGGGACAAAGAGAAGCCAAGTCTTGGTGCCCTGGGGCACAGCAGGGTCTGTGCCACCAAGGGCTGGGAGGAGACACCTTGTCCTGAGGCCCTGGGGCCTCCAGGCACAGCCCCAGCCAGGCTGGGCACTGTCAGCCCCTTGTCCTGCCCTCAGCATCCCCCCCTAGCGCACATCCCAGTGGCCTCAAGGATCTGCTGGAAGGAGTCCCTGGGGAGCCTTGCTCAGCAATGGCCCTGGGGGTTCCTTCATGCTCCCTGCAGGGACTGCAGGTTTTTCAAAGGACTTTGGGTTTGGCTTTTGCCTTGGAGTCTCTGAATGGTTTGTGCAATCATGGCCTCCAATTATCTGCTGCAATTAGTCTCTGGGGAGGCTTTGTCAGTAACAACTGTCAGTGGGCTCATTATTGCTTCAAGGTACTTCAGTTATTTTAAGGTACTTGGTGTTTTCCTTTTGATACAGACTCTGTGAGAGGTTTGTGCAATCATGGCCCAAATTATCTCCTTTAACGAGTCCCTTGAGAGCTTTGTACTGACACTCAGTGGAGCTCATTAATGCCTTCAGATACTCAAGGTTTTTAAGGTACTTTATGGATTTAAGAATACTTTTATGTACTTTGAAGGGTTTTCCTTCCCACACTGAGTCTCTGAGAGGTTTTTGTGCCATCCTGGTGTCCAGTTCTCTCCTCGAAGATGTCCATGTGGAACCTGTGTTGGGTATCTTCCCTCTTTCTGTTTTACAACAAAGATGGAACTGAAAGAATTTTTTAAAACTTTCTAAGAGCATTCAAACAAACATTGGACAGTAAACAATACAGCAACCACTAAGACCCTGTTTTACCTAGACATCATCCAACCCTATAGTCCCTTGGATTGGAAGAGTTATTGATTCAGTCTTTTTTTTCCACTTGAAGCTTCTTGAACCCTTCCTTCAGTACCTGAATGCTCTTGTGGATTGACTCACTGTGGCTGGAGAGGTTCATGCAACACATGCCCTCAGGGTCTACACAGCCATGCCCATGTGCCCAGAGTAAAAACTCTATCGCTGTTCTGCAAGGTGGCATGTCTGATGGTCTCCATGTCTGAGACCAGGCCACTCAATGTGAGGGAGGTAGCATTGGTTTGCTTACTTAACAGGTACCCAAGATGGTCTAATTGTCCTCAAGCTTTAGCTGCAGCCACGCAAGGTAGTCCAAATTGGGGGTGCTACCATCCGATACTTGGATTAAAGCTTGCAAAGCCATCTCTTAGATATCATCCAATACTTCTCTGGACATACCTGCTGCTTGATCATCTGGTAGGCTGTGTTGTCCTTCTCCAACCAGCTAGATAGTTGATTGTCAATTCCACCCTTGCCTCATTATTAGCATAGTCTGCTATTAATTGATTTAGTAAACAATTCCATCCCCCTTCCCACAGGATGTATTCTGTAGGTGACTACAACATGGTCATAATATATTTTAAATCATAGGGTGTTAAGACATGTGCTGTAAACATGGCCTCATTAGGGCATTAAAACAAGGTAAGTCCTTCCTATGGTCTTTAGCTGCCCTACACAGATCCTTGACTTCCCCATAAACCAATGGCTGATACCTGGGATTCTGCCCCCTTCTTTCATAACATTCCAGGGCAACAAAGCATTTCGATACTATTCGCCAGTCTCCTTCCTTAAGTGCTTCTTTCCAGATCCTTTCCTAGGGATCTTCTGGGGTTGAGAGGTGAGGTGGCTCTGGGGAATCCAAACTGTCTTCTGTGGAGGAAGAATAACTTGGAGCAGAAACCTTTGGATTAGAAATAGTGTGACAGTTGGGCTTAGTATCTTTGATCATGAGGTTATATTGCTGTCAGAGGAGGAGGCAAAGGGCACTGCCATTTTGTCAGATGTTGGGGAGGAAGGGATTTGATTTAGGATGGTGGACTTCCAGGGTGGAGTTCTGGAGGTATGGCCCAGGGTGAAGGTGGAATGATTGACGGTGAGGTTCGTTCAGAGCGGAAGAGAAGGTTGTGGTAGCTGGAAGTGGAGGAGCCAAGATGGAGTGAGGATGGCTGGGCTCCCAAGTGACATTCAGGCTCCTTCCATCTTGAGTCTCCAGGGCATGATGCTCCAAGACCATGTGGCCATTGCCATCTTGGACCATTGTGGAAGGTCTTAAAAGGCAGGTTTGAGGAGAGGTCTTGAGTTAGGAGTGACCAACGGATTGAGCTTTCAACATGCTGCTCACTGGTGAAGGGTCTCAAGGATGGTGTGGAAGATGGGGAGCATGTGGGGTGCAATGGGGTCCCTCTTGATCAAAAGGCTGTACAATTTTACTCCCACTGAGTCCCAAAATTCAGTGGTATGGATTTTGTCAGCAGAGACATCTGGAAAATTTTTAATGATCCACCTCATGATTGATTTTATTTCATTCTTTGAAAATATTATGTCATGATCAGTGACAATTAAAGCATCCATATATGCTCGTTTCTACTTTGGACATCTGGCTGCCCATTTTTCTCTTTCTCTGCCTTATGGGGAAGAGCCACTGGAACACCCCAAATCAATTATGGGACATGGGTGCATATTGTAAAAACACAGTGGCAAAATGGGCAATAAATGTCTTTCATTTCCCCAAACCCACCTGCAATCCTATGCAGGTGAAACCATCGTTGTCCCTGCAGATCCTGGACAAGGTCCCTCTAGGCAACGATGAATCCACTGGGCCCGGCACAATCAAAAATCCTGGGGAGCGCTGGCCTATCCATCAGCTAACCCCAGCTGAGTGACTGACACAGGGAGCCCTGAATGTCATGGTCCCTGTTCAGGTGCCAAATGTCACAATGAAGGTGGCTGCGACAAACCTCTCTGGTTCCCTGACTTCAGGGTGAGGGTGACGAAAATAAAAAAAGAAGCAGGATCAATGGAGTTGTTTAAAAGGAACTTTAACAATATGATGAAAAACAATTAATATGGAGAAGTTGAGAACAGTATGAGGGGTACGATCCCAAGACCCGAGACAAAGGAGAAGCAACAACATAGACACTCGGGGTAGAACACTCTAGAACAATAATCCTATAGGGGAAACAAGTAACCAGTAGGGGAGGAGAACTTGGACAACTTAGCATAACCACTAAAGGCGTATGGGGGAACTCTCAAACTTACCCTAAGTTAAACAAATGATTCCCAGGGCTTGAAACTCACACCCAGTTCTTCCAGGGTAAAATCTGTCAGAGTCTGAGTTACAGCTAGGCTAACTCCCACACGACTGCTTTGCACTGGCCCCTTGGGACCATGTGGCCCAACAGAGCCACAATGATTTCCTTGGTTCCATAAGGCTCCAGTGTCACAATGGTCCCTTGGATCCATGGTGCTCTGCAGTGCCACAATGGCCCCTTCATTTCACAAGGCTCCCAAATACCACATTAGTCTCCATTAGAAGGAAACAACAGAGCCCCATATTTCAGGAGCTGATGAACGGCAACCACCAGAGGCCAAGGCAAGTCTGATCTGTCTGTCCTGGCAGGTTTGCTTGGAGCAGCCCTTGGATATTTGAAATTATGAATGCGGAATCCTAATTTAAAACATTTGTGCCTGGAGAAGAGGGATTTTTTTTTTTCCATAAAAGAAAAGCAGAGAGCCCTTTCCAGTGTTTGGAAAACAGGTGAGTGCTGGCCCTCAGGAATCAAAGACCAGCCAGACCTGTCTGTCCTGGCAACTTTGTTGGACAGTAATCCTTGGATACACAGAAATTTGGAGGTGGAATCCTAATTTTGGCTATTAATGCCTGGAAAAAATGGACAGTTCTTTTCCATAAAAAGAAAAGCCCAGAGCCCCAGTGTTTCAGGGGCAGATGGGAGCAGCCTTCCACATTCCAAGGTCAGCCAGACCTGTCAGGTGACCCCTGGGAGGCCAAGGCAGCCACACCTATTTCATGTTCCCTTGGTTCCACAGGGCCCTGCAGTGTCACAATGGTTCTCTTGCTTCCATGATGCCCTCTGGTGTCATAATGGCCCCTTGGTTACACAAGTCCTTAAGGATCTTAATGGTCTCCATGGTTCCACAAGGCCCCCCAGTGCCATAATGATCTATTGGTTCCATGAAGCCTCTCTGTGTCACCATGGCCCCTTGGTTCCATTGGGGCCCAGTAGTGCAACAATGATTCCCTTGGTTCCACAAGTTCCCATAGTGTCACAATGGCCCCTTCCTTCCATGAGGCCCTGCAGGGTCACAATGGTCTTTGGTTCTGTGGGGCCCCATGATTCACAATGGGGCCTTTCCATGGGGCCTTGCAGGCTCTCCATGGATGCCCGGTGCAGGATCACAATGGCCCTTTGGCTCCACGAGGCCCTGAAATGCAGCAATGGCCTCTTGGTTCCACAAAGCCCTGCTGCTTCACACTGGCCCCTTGGGACCATCTGGCCCAACAGAACCACAATGATGTCCTTGGTTCCATGAGGCCCCCACAGTGTCACAATGGCCCCTTGGATCCATGGTACCCTGCAGTGTCACAATGTCCCCCATTTGGTTCCAAAGTGTCACATGGCCCAATGGTTCCTCAAGACCCCACAGTGTCACAATGGCCCCATGGATCCATGGGCCTGACAGTGTCACAATGATCCCTTTGGTTCCACAAGTTCCTGCAGTGTAACAATGCCCTTTGGCTCCACAACACCTCACAGTGTCAAAGGAAGGAAAAACAACCCAGCCCAGGGGACAGATGAGAGGCAGTCACCAGAGGCCAAGGCAGCCAGACTTGACTGTATTGGCAGATTTTGTCTGGGAGTAACCCTTGGATATAGGGAATTTTAGAGGTGGAATCCCAATTTTGGCCATGGGTGCCTAGACAAGAAAGACAGTTCTTTTCCATAGGAATAAAAGCACGGAGCCCCAGTGCTTCATGGTCAGATGGGAAGTGGCCCTTGGCATGTCAAATTCAGTGGGACCTGTCAGACAGCCCCAGGAGGCCAAACCAGGCAGACCTGTTCCATGTTCCCTTGATTTCATGGGTCCCCACAGTGTCACAGTATTCTCCTTGATTCCATGGGTTTTTGCAATGTCACAATGGCTTCTTGGTTTCATGAGCCCCAACAGAGTCACAGGGTTCCCTTGGCTCCATGCAGCCCCGCTGTGTCACAATGGCTCCTTGTTTCTATGGGCCCCAATGTTTGATTACTGACCCTTGCATCCATAGGGCCCCTGAGTTACACAATGGTCTCCTTGATTCCATGAGGTTCTGTAGTGTCTCACATGAGGTGTCCTTGGACCCATTGTGTCACAACTGACCCATGGTTCCATGAGGTTCTGCAGTGTCACTGTGGTCACTGTCAGAGGCTGGATGAGATCGATGTCCCGAGACACCTTGGGATGCTCGGAATGCCCGTGTGGGGCCAGGGCTGGGTCAGACCTTGGTTTGTGGTGGGACAGAGCCCTGCCCCCAGCCTGGCCTGGCAGAGCTGTCAATCACACACAGGGCATGGTGCTAACCCAGCTCTGATTGGCTGATCAATCAATCAATCACACACCAGTAGCTGGTGCCTACCCTGGCTCTGATTGGACAAGCAACTGGCAGTCCCACCCCAGGGGCGGGCCCATGAAGGCCCAGGGGTTAAAAGCCAGAGCATGAGGCCAGCCCAGGGTCTGGATCCTGCCTTCTCCTGGGGTTCTCTGTTGGGATGCTGGATGCTAGAAGTTGGTACCTATGTGTGTGTCTTTCTATAGATCTTCTGTCTTTCTGTTGTTCTCTATTTCTTCTCCTTCTAATCCTACTTACCTGGAACATTTTGGGTAACTTAACATCTTAAGGGTTAAAGGTTTTTAGGTTAAATGGGCTAAGTTAATGAATTTAATGCTATGATAAGAGTTTTATGTTGAAGTGGATGTTGTATTAAACCTTTTGCCAAAGTTCCTTGATTGTCTATATTTTGCCAGTAAAATTTGGTGTCATTTTGACCCTCTTAGCTCAGTTGGTCAGAGCATGGTGCTGGTATCAGTTGAGGCTGTGGGTTCAACCCTGTGTGGGCCATTCACTTAAGAGCTGGACTTGATGATCCTTGTGGGTCCCTTCCTACCAAAAAATATTCTTTGCATCTGTCCATGTTGAGAATATCTGGTTGGTGTTTCTCCTGTGCACCAAACTCAAGTCAAGGAACCTTTGGTTACCCCCAGCATTTCAGTGTTCTGGGGTGTTCCAGCCCTGCAGGCTCACAGTGGCCTCTTGTTTCCATGAATGAGGTCACACTGGCCCTTTGGTTCCATGGGTGTCAACAGTGCCACAATGATCCCCTTGGGCCCCTTGGTTCCAGTGTCCCACTGGCCCCTTGGTTCCTGGATCTGCAGTGTCACACAGGTTTATGACATTTGTCCTTGCTGCCCCTCACATCCCCCTGCCCCACAAACAGCCCCTGAGCCACCTGTGAGGGACAGGCCCTGCTGTCCCAGGCTGGGCTCAGGGCTTGGCCTTTCTGCTTCCCCCAGCCAGCCCAGGCCTTGCTCAGCATTGCAGTTCCTGCTCAGAGCCTTTGGCTCCCTGCAATCCTGGCCTCAAGGATCTGCTCTCAGCAGTCCCTGGGGGAGCCTTTGGCAGTCCCTGCCCTCAGTGGGGCCCAGTGATGCTCCAAGGGACTTGGGGTTTTGCTTCTGACTCCTTGAGCAGCTTCTTCAGCCTTCTCTCAGTGCCTGAGGGTCCTGGACTCAGCCCCTAAGCCACTGTGGGCCTCAATAAAATAAAGAAAGCCCTGGGGGGCTTTTCCCTTCCTTCAGTGGTCTTCAAGTCTCCAGGGCTTGTGCAGCTGATTGGAGTCAGTTTGTTGTTCTGTTAAGGAGGAAGATTTCAAAGTGCACCTCATGACATTTTTATTAATCAAAGAGAGTTTTTTTTTTTTTCCAGTTCAGAGAAGAGCTGATAGAAGCATTCCCGAGGTGATCTTGATGCTGAATGTCTCCTTAGGAGGTCTGGGCACAGAGAAGAATGAGCCCCTTGAGGGCTGACCCTGTTTGGACAAGCTGCTCCTCACCCCCAGCCTCACCATGTCTGACATAGCCCACCTGGGACTGACATCCCTGTGCCCTGCAGCAGAACCTTGTCCCCTGAGCTCTGCAGATCCATGTCCCAGCCCATTGCACCATGTCCCACCTGCCTTCCTCAGGGCTCTGCCTGCACACAGGCCCAGGAGAAGTTTCCCTGGTGGAAAGGAAAGAATGGAAAAGACTGAGCAGGTTTCCAAAAAACAAACCCACCCAGGAACCACCTGCTCAGTCCAGGCTGCCTGGAATGGTGTCACCTTTCTCCAAGGGACAGTGTGAGCAGAAATGATCTCTGGAAGCAGAATTCTCTGAGCCTTGCAGCTGAATTCTCTGTCCCTGTCCTTTCCCTGGATCTCTGTTGCAGATGGAAGCTGCTGGTGCCATCCTCACCTTTAACCTCCTCTCATTTGAATGCAAACAGATGGTCCCAGCTGTGTTCAGCAGGATTTGCTCAATGTTTCTACAAAACTTTTGTCTTCATCGTGGAATGAAGGCGCCATTTTGGCACTGAGGGGGTCACGTGGAAGCAAGGAGTCAATTGTGACCCTGGGGTGCCATGGAACCAAGGGGCCATGGTGACACAGCAGGGCCACGTGGATCCAGTGGTCCATGGTTACACTGTGGATCCAAGGAGACCATGGAGACACCCCTGGAACCTCATGGAACCAAGGAGTCCATGGTGACCCAGTGGGGCTGCATGGAGCCAATGGTCCATGGTGACACTGCCCATCCAAGGAGGCCATTTGTGACACTGCAGAAGCTCATGGAGTGAGGGAGGCCATTGTGACACTGAAGAACTTCATGGCACCAAATATCCATGGTGACACAGCAGGGCATCATGGGAACCAAGGAACTGCTGTTGGCAGTAGGGAAACTCATGGAACCAGGGGCCCTTGTGGCACTGCAGAACCAACAGAGCTGCTGGACCTTGTCCCCTGGCCCTGCACAGCTCCTTGGGAGGCACAGCAGGAGCAGCACCCTGGGAGCCTCGGGAATGCCCCTCTGGGATCCATGGCACACACTCCCAGGGGCTGGAATTCCAGTTCCCAGCAAGGAAAAGATGTTCCTGGCCTGGAAGGCAAAGCTCTCAAGAAGGAGCCAAAAGCCAAGTGGAGCAAGATCTTACAGTGACATTTCACTGCCAGTGCTCATAACTTCACCCATGGTTGTTGAAGCTCATGGATAAAGAATTAAATCAGGGCAGGGTCTTTGTTGGGAGATGCCCTTGGTCAAGGGAGTTGCTGAGAGAGAAACAAAGCAGGCAGAGAATGGCAGGAGAGAAAGGAGGACACAAACACAATCAACTGAGAAGGTGGCACTCTGAAAAACAAACCAGAACTGATGGAAAATGAATGGGACAGAAATCAATAATTCTGAAAGTTTTATTTACTATCAAAATAGATCACAGACACCCAGACCCACACAATCCTGATCCCACATCCTCAAATTTGGATCCCACTTCTCCCAATCTCCTTCCAACCCCATCTCACCCTGGAGGCTGTGGAATTGAGTAATTTTGGCATGGGACTGAGATTTTTTTTGAGGTGCGAACAAGGCAATTTGAGGTGGGATTGAGCCCTTTTGGGGTACGATTGAGTTCTTTTCAGTGGGACTGAGTCATTTTGAGGTGACAGATCAATCCATGTTTACTTTTGGAGTGCAAAGATATGAAAAACACTTCATGAAATCCCCTAAGAATCCCCAAATGTTTCAGAATATGTCCCAAAGCCATAAATTCCCTCTCAAGTAACTGTTAACTGATGGAACTTTGGACATCTTTAAAAAATTTCTTTCTTTTTAGTCCTATTTTAGGTGTTTTTAAGTGATAAAGAAAAATTAAGAGGAAATTGGGGCCACACCAAAAGGATAACCAGCCAGCTGTCCTCCCAACAGCTCACTGGGAATGGGGGTCACCAGGGCTCTGCCCAACGTGAATCCTCCCATGGGGGATGGAGCTGGAGTGGTGCACAAAGCTCTTCCAGCATTTGGGGCATTTGCAGGGCTTCCCTTACTGGTGCCTCTGTTGGTGTTTGGTCAAGGGAGAGCTCTGGCTTAAGCTCTTCCCACACTGGGGACACTCTGTGGGGGGTGACAGGAAAACCTCCCCAGTGTGGATGCACCAGTGGTGATGATGGGTGGAGTTAACAGCTTGAAGCCCTTCCCGCAGTCAGGACAGCGGAACATAAGCCTCCTCATTGGTGTGAATCTGCTGGTGTAAAAGCAGATGGAGCTGGTCTGAAAATCTTCTGACACTGGGAACACTAACTAGGGGTCTCCCAGTGTGGGATCATTTGACAATGGATGATCAGTTGGGACCTCTGACTGAAGGTCATTCCCACATTTCCTTCAATATATATGGCCTATCCCCCCAATATATCCTTTTGGCAATCTAGAGGGACTTCTGCCTGAGGCTTTCCCACATTACACTCAGGAGGGCTTGATTTCACCATGACCTAGGAAAACAAGTTCTGCTGAAACCTCACCATTTCCCAACCTGGTAGGGCCTCTCCCCTGTGTGGATCTGCTGGTATCCTGGGATCCTCTGGCTGAAAGGATTCCCACAGTCAGGGCAGTGGAGGGCCTCTCCTGGTGTGAATCTGCTGGTGGGTGAGGAGGTGGGAGGAGCTGGTCTGAAACCTCTTCCACACTGGGGACACTCATAGGGCCTCTCCCCAGTGTGGATGTGTTCATGCCAGGATGAGGCTGGAGCTGCAGCTGAAGCCCTTCCCACACTCCCCACACTCGTGGGGCCATTCCCGGTGTGGATCATCTGGTGGCTGATCAGGGGGGCTGCTCTGCCTGAAGCTCTTCCCACACTCCAAGCACTTGTGGGGCTTCTCCCCATCATGAAGCTGCTCATGGACCACCAGCTCTGAGCTCTGGCTGAAGCTCTGTCCACCTTCCTGGCACAGGGTGGGTCTTTCCTCCTCAGAGCACCCTGGGCTGGGTTTGCAGCCCCTCCTCCTGTGGGATCTCTGGGATTTTTCCTCCCTGTTGGATTCCTGTGCCTGGAGTCCTCAAAACAGCCTCTTCCATGAGGTTCTGCTTGGGATTTGTCCTCCCTGGTCTCCATCCTCAGCTCCTTGTCTGGGGGAGGAAGGACAAGGAGAGGATGGGATTTGCCCTCGTGCCAGAGGGAAGGGAAGGAGATCCCCCAGTGCATCCCCAGCAGGATGGGGTTGGCAGCAGGGTTGTCCTGCAGCCAGGGGGGCCATGCTGGGCTGGGAGATGGAGCAGGAGAGAGGGGAAAGGGACACTGACCTCCTCCTCACCTGCCTGGGTGTCCCGGGGCATCTTTGTCTTCCTCACTGCCTCCTCCTCCATCTGGCATAGTTTTGGGGATGGGAAATCCTGTTTTGGGAGGAAAACAAGGGATGAGCACATTGAGTATTGTACTGGTTTGATGGCAAACCTGGGGGAGGGTCTATGTCAGAATTACAATTAGTAAGAAAATGAAGATCAAGGCAATGATACAGAAACACTGCCTTAAACTGACAGAGTCAGGATATAACCTGACACCCTGTTGGTCAGGGTGGTGGCTGCAGTCCCATTAAATGGTGGCTGCAGTCCTGTTGGAGTGATGAACGTGATTCTGTCAAAGCAGTGATCCTGTAGAAGGGTCTGGTCTTCCTCTGAAGGTCCAGTGGTGGTTATGGAGCTCTTGTCCTCTGGGAATCCAGTAGGCAAGCTGCTCCTGGTGTTGCAAGCCTCAGCTTATATCCAGGTAGGAATGCTTGGTTCCTCCCCCTGGGTGGAGCATCCCACAATGGGATGATGGAATTTGATCAGTCCTGCAGTGACACTCAATGGCCCATTCACAGAAGATATCTCCCCTGGAGGGCGTTATCAGGGCTGAGTCATGGAAGAGATAAAGAACACTGCCCCACCTGTTTATAGCAGTTGATGAAGATGGGGATTGAAAACATGCATTTGGTTACATCTTGCATTGCAACCTGAAACAGTGGGGTAATCCCTGCTCAGGGGGTGAACACCCCCCCCCCTTACCCAAACTGGCTCAGGTGTAAAACCCCCACCCTGGGAAGGCCACACACACAGGGGACAATGTCACACTTGCCCTGCCCCGGGGGAGGTCTCTGTCCCTGTCACTCCCTTGCTCTCCCCCCCTTTTCTCTTTCTTTCCATCTCTCTCTCTACCTCACATTTACTGTTCAATAAAATCCACTTTGGATTTGGTCTCATTAGCACCTTAATTGGGGCAGAGGCATCTCTCTAACAATTTTCTTAACCAGATTGTGACATTATTTTGGCACAGTGAGTTCAGGGCACTGTTGTCTGACCCCAAGTGCCTTTGACAACAGCATGGTTCCCTCCTCTGAGGAGGTTGTGGTTCTCTCTGGAGGAACTCTTGGAAACTTGGACACAGCTTCCTCTGAGCAACTTATGGGAGAACTGATGAGGAAAATGGCTGTTGTGGGTGGCCAGTGAAAAAGAAAATATTTTGTTGTCCTTCCTTGAAAAGTTTGTTAAAATCACTGGAGGAAAGGGAGCAAATGATACCAGCGAGACTGACAAGGTTCATTCACCCCACAGTGAGGAACACAAGGCTGCTGAAAGTCCACAAGAAGCCCAGCTCAAGCAGCTAAATTCCCAAATAACTCCTGAATTCCCAGGCTTGGGTTCTTTGCCAAATGTGAGAATCATTATTCTCTTCATCCCTGTCACCTTTGTGACAGCTACACAGAGCTTCCCCTTCCTTTTCATAATATCTGTATTGGGCAAAATTGCACTTTTCTTTTATTGGAACCTGCCAGCAGCTGAGCTGGAGCTGTGCAGGAACTGATGAAACTTGGAATTGCCACAGAATTGCTTGGATTGTCAGTTTATTCATGTTTGGGATTTGTTTGTGTTTTCATCACATGTGACTTGTGGGAAAATCAAATATTCATCAAAGCCATTTTCTGCAGAGTTAAGTTTGATTTCTGCCAAGTTTATTTTGTCCAGTGCCCAGGGGATGCTTAAAGGGGTCTCTGTGCCTCTGCCCTGGGGGAGGCTTGGGAGGGGCTTGGGGTCCCTGTCACCCCAGGCTGTCCCTGTCCCTGTCACCCCAGGCCATTCCCCAGGGGTCTCCATCATTCTCACCCCAGGGAATGCCTGGGGGTCTCCCTCCCCCTCACCCCTGTGCCAGGGGTGCTCAGGGCAGTCTCTGTCCCTCTCAGCCCAGGGGATGCTCTGGGGTCTCTGTCCCCTCACCCTGGGGGATGCTCGGGGGTCTCCATCCCTCTGGCCTCAGGCAATGCCTGTGCAGGGCTGGGGACCAGGGGCTCTGTGTCCCTCTCACCGCTGAGGGTGCTCGGGGCTGGGGGGCTCTCCGACCTTCTCACACCTGGGGAGGCCGGGGGGGTCTCTGTCCCTCTCAGCCCTGCTGTGACCCCACCCAAACATCATCGGGCTCAGAGGGACAGAGACACCCCCAAACCCCCAGAAGGGCTGAACCTGGGATTTGGTTTGGGGCTGAGGATTTAGGAAGGGGCTGGAATTGGGGCTGGGCTGGGAGTTGGGGCTGAGATTTGGATTAGAGCTGGGATTGGGGTTAAGGCTAGACATGGGATTGGCTTTAGGGCTGGGGTTGGGATTGGGTCTGGGGCTAGATGAGTCTGGCACTGGGATGAGATTAAATACAGAACTGTGAGTGTGTCTAAACATGGAGTGAGATTGAGACCAGGATCAGGGTCAGGTTTGGGACTGAGCTCACCCAGAGCAGGACAGGGGGATGTCACTGTGGGAGGGTTTGGGGAAAATCCTGGTTTGGGGAAAAACAAGGTGTGAATGCCTTGGGTTGGGGATTCCTCCCACCCATGTCCATCTCTAGAAGTTACCTGATGTCCACAAAAACCTTCAAAAATCAAGAGTGAATTTAAAAAAAGCCACCACGAGTGTCCCATTTCCAGTCTCATCCCTCTCGGGTTCTGGTGGTCCCCCATCTCAGGACTGGGGATGCCAGGGATCCTGGGGATCCCCCTTCTCCAGGGTGCTGCTTAAGGATTCTGGGAGGTTTTGGAGTCCCAGGGTCCCCCTCTCCAGCCCCCCCTCAATCCAGCCACTTGGGGTTTCCCCTTCTTCCCACTGCCCTGTCCTGGTTTAGGGCAAATTTGGTAAAAAACCTCCAAAGGGGTTTTCTCTAAAAAGCAAATTCAAGCAGCCCCTTCCCCAACCAGATCAGGAAAATATTTCCTTGGAGAAAAGTGGAAAAAAACCTGGCAAAGCATTCACCAACACAAAAAATGAACAATATTAAAAAATAAAACCTCTTGCAGCTCCAAAAGAGATGACAAACTTAGAAAGTTCCTCTGTGGGCTGTAGCTCGGCTCACTCAGTCTCTTATCAGTCTCTTATCAGTTCCTCTGGCACTGGAAATGCCACGGCCCAGGCTGGGCCAGGTGGGCCACAGGTGGGAGCTGCTGGTGGTGTTCTGGGTGTTCAGTCCAGAGCAGGTTTAAACAGCTCCAATGGAAAAGAAAAACCACAGTCCAGGGAACTTCTCTGCCTCAGAGAGCTAAAAACTAACTAAAAGCAAAGGAGAGCTCTGTCCTGCTGTCTGTCTGTCAGCAGACAACTGATACCTTAGATTTTAAGTTTTTCTGTTCTGTTTTGGTGTGCAGCTTTTAGCTTTATATTAAGTGTTACTGGGATCTTTTCTCAGGGTAGTGAAGACAAAACAATCCTGTTCTAGCTGGAGACTCAAGGACAATCTCTTCAAACTTCAGCCCCAAAGCATAAACAACATGAAAAGAGGAGAGCAGGCAAGCAAGCAAGGAGGATGAAACTTCATAATTTGAAGTTATTAATTGGGCAGTTAACTCCTATATGCAAATGGACTAAAACTTATAAAATGTGAGATCTCGTGACCAAGCCCTCTTTTGCTCCCATCTTGGAGCCATCCAGGCAGAGCCACAACTGTGGCTCTGGTACTGCCTGAGTGTGGCCTTTGAAGGCACTTCAGTAAAAATCCACTTTATTCCTCTTAGCTCTGTCTGGCCTCTGTTCCAGCTCCTTAAGGCATCACAACAGTCCAGGAGCCGGAATGTGGAGGAGTGAGTGCAGTTTCTGAAAACAAACTGCAGCTTCTTCCTCCTCCCCTTCGCTCTCAGAACCAGCCTTAAAGGTGCAGAACTCATTTCTGGGCTAAACGGACCGATGGGGTACGAGCATCATGAAGTCACCCCAGGACACGGCCCTGTCAGGGTCAGGGGGTCCCGTCCCCGCCTCATCTCCGGGCTGCCGGGGGTCCCCAGCCCGGGATCGCCCCTTCCCCCTCTCCCCGCCCCGGGGGTCCCCAGTTCCACAGCCCCGGCTCTCACGGGGATCCCCAAAACCAATGTCCCGCCCTGTCGGTACCGGGCCATCCCCACGTGTACCCCCCCGGGACCCTCCTGAGGGGTGATCGCGGCTCGTCTCCCCCTGAAAAAGCTCTCTTAGGGAGCCCGGACATATCCGGGGCTCGAGTCTGGGATCTGCCGGCTGGGAACGCTCCCAAGAAAATCCTCCTGGAGACCCCTGGCTGGAGCCTGGGGCGAGGAGGGCCTCGCCCTCACCTGCGGCTCGGGGCTGGGGGCGATGCTCCTGGGGCAGGGGGTGCTGCAGGCTCAGCGTGCGGGCGCTGCGAGCGCCGGGATTCTCCTGCCCCCCTCCTGCTCCTCCTCTCCCTCCTCTTCCTCCCGCATTCCCTCCGCTCCCAGCCCGGACCCCCCTTTCCCACCGCTCTGCCCCGCGGCCATGGCAGCACCGGCTGCTGGGTGGGGGCGCCCTGATCGGCCCCAGGGCTGGGGGGGGGCTCAGGGGACCCCAGGGCGGATCCGTCCCCCGGCCTGAGCCCCAAATTCCGCTCGGGGACGCTGGGCTCTGCGGGCTCCGCCTGGCAACCCGTGAGTCATCGGCGAGAAAAGCTCTGGTTGGCTGGGAATTGTTCAGCGCGTTCTCTGATTGGCTGGAATTGTGAAAGGCACTGCGCCCCTCGGGTGTCCCTGGAAGCTGCGGAGTCCGGGCCGGAGTCTTTTCCTATTTCTTTCTCTCCCTCTGAGACCTTTTTCCTATTTCTTTCTCTCTCTGAGACCTCTTCCCGATTTCTTTCTCTCCCTCACTCGTCCCCTTTTCTTGTTCAGTTCAATCCAAGTTCGAGCAGATCCGCAGGTTGCGCTCCCAGGGTCTCATTCGCACCTTCACTGGGGCAGAGGCGTCTCTCCCTCGCGAAATCCTAACCCATGGGCAGGGTCCTTTCCCACCCCAATCCTTCCAGGATTTTGTCGGGGACTCGCTTCCATTTCCTCCTTCCCTCTGGTTCCAGGGAAAGGTGCTGGAAAATGTCCGGCAAAGCCACCTTTGCTGTGTGCCCTGGGAGCCCACAGAGCTGCTGGACCTTGTCCCCTGGCCCTGCACAGCTCCTTGGGAGGCGGCAGGCAGGAGCAGCACCCTGGAGCCTCGGGAATGCCCCTCTGGGATCCATGGCACACACTCCCAGGGGCTGGAATTCCAGTTCCCAGCCAGGAAAAGATGTTCCTGCCCTTGAAGGCAAAGCCTCTTAAGAAGGAGCCAAAGGCCAAGTGGAGCAAGATCTTACAGTGACATTTCACTGCCAGCCTTCATAACTTCACCCATGGTTGTTGTAGCTCATGGATTGGGAATGAAATCAGGGCAGGGTCTTTGGTGGGAGCTGCCCTGGGTCAAGGGAGACACTGAGAGTGAAAAAGAGCAGGGAAAGAGAGGCAGGAGAGAAAGGAGGACACAAACACAATCAGCTGAGAAGGTGGCACTCTGAAATCAGAACTGCAACTGACTGAAAATGAATGGGACAGAAAGAAATAATTTTGCACCTTTTATTTCCTCTCAAAATACAATTTCCTCCCTTTCTCACAAACCTCTTCAAGTGTCATTCAGCAGGGCTGTCAGAAAGTTTTTCATTCTGGGTGGATGTTCCAGGCTGCAGCCACAAGCAAACAGGGAATGGGGATTTTCCTGCTCCTGGGGAGTTTGACATCCTCAGCTGAGGAGAGGAGGAGGCACCAGAAAAAAAGGGCAGCCAGGCTTCACCCTTCCACAGGAATTGGGGGGGGTGGAAATCTCTCATCCTGTCTGCAGCTGCTCCCACAGGGATGTGAGGGCTGATCCCAGAGCCCCAAGGGTCACAGTCAGGGCTGCCCTCAGGGAATGCTCACCTGGTATTGAGGGGCAGTGTGGGAGCACCTGGATCTTGGAGCACTCAGCTTCCCCCCATGGTTGGAGGTGCCTGAGGAGGGCTGGGACGATGCCAGGGACATCCTGCAGTGACATCCCCCCTGTCCTGCTCTGGGTGAGCTCAGTCCCAAACCTGACCCTGATCCTGGTCTCAATCTCACTCCACGTTTAGACACACTCACAGTTCTGTATTTAATCCCATCCCAGTTCCAAATTTGTCTAGCCCCAGACCCAATCCCAACCCCAGCCGTAGGCCAATCCCATGTCTGCCCTTAACCCCAACCCCAGCTCTAATCCAAATCTCAGCCCCAACTCCAAGCCCAGCCCCAATTCCAGCCCCTTCCTAAATCCTCAGCCCCAAACCAAATCCCAGGTTCAGCCCTTCTGGGGGTTTGGGGGTGTCTCTGTCCCTCTGAGCCTGATGATGTTTGGGTGGGGTCACAGCAGGGCTGAGAGGGACAGAGACCCCCCCGGCCTCCCCAGGATTGAGAAGGTCGGAGAGCCCCCCCAGCCCCGAGCACCCTCAGCGGTGAGAGGGACACAGAGCCCCTGGTCCCCAGCCCTGCACAGGCATTGCCTGAGGCCAGAGGGATGGAGACCCCCTGAGCATCCCCCAGGGTGAGGGGACAGAGACCCCCGAGCATCCCCTGGGCTGAGAGGGACAGAGACTGCCCCGAGCACCCCCTGGCACAGGGGTGAGAGGGAGGGAGACCCCCCAGGCATTCCCTGGGGTGAGAATGATGGAGGCCCCCTGGGGAATGGCCTGGGGTGAGAGCGACATGTACAATGCCCAGTGGAATGGCCTGGGGTGGCAGGGACAGGGACAACCCTCCCAAGCCCTTCCCAAGCATCCCTCAGGGCAAGAGGCACTGAGACCCCTCGAGCATCCCCTGGGCAGTGGACAAAATAAACTTGGCAGAAATCAAACTTAACTCTGCATAAAATACTTTTATGACTATTTGAATTTTCCACAGGTCACATGTGATGGGAACACAAACAAATCCCAAACATGAATAAACTGACAATAGAAGCAATTTTGTGGCGATTCCAGGTTTCATCGGTTCCTGCACAGCTCCAGCTCAGCTGCTGGCACATTCTGATAAAAGAAAAGTGCCAATTTGGCCCAATACAGATTATTAAAAGGAAGGGAAATCTCTCTGTAGCTGTCACAAGGGTGACAGGGACAAAGAGAAAAATGATTCTCACATTTGGCAAAGCTCCCAAGCCTTTGAATTCAGGACTTATTTGGGAATTTAGCTACTGGAGCTGGACTTCTTGTGGGACTTTTAGCAGCCTTCTGTTCCTCACTGTGGGGTGAATGAACCATGTCAGTCTCACTGGTAACATTTGCTCCCTTTCCTCCAGTGATTTTAACACACTTTTCAAGCAAGGACAACAAAATATTTTCTTTACACTGGCCACCCACAACAGCCATTTTCCTCATCAGTTCTCCCATAAGTCGCTCAGAGGAAGCTGCGTCCAAGTTTCCAAGAGTTCCTCCAGAGAGAACCACAACCTCCTCAGAGGAGGGAACCATGCTGTTGTCAAAGGCACTTGGGGTCAGACAACAGTGCCCTGAACTCACTGTGCCAAAATAATGTCACAGTCTGGTTAAGAAAATTGTTAGAGAGATGCCTCTGCCCCAATTAAGGTGCTAATGAGACCAAATCCAAAGTGGATTTTATTGAACAGTAAATGTGAGGTAGAGAGAGAGATGGAAAGAAAGAGAAAAGGGGGAGAGCAAGGGAGTGACAGGGACAGAGACCTCCCCTGGAGCAGGGCAAGTGTGACATTGTCCCCTGTGTGTGTGGCCTTCCCAGGGTGGGGGTTTTACACCTGAGCCAGTTTGGGTAAAGGGGGTGGTGTTCACCCCCTGAGCAGGGATTACCCCACTGTTTCAGGTTGCAATGCAAGATGTAACCAAATGCATGTTTTCAATCCCCATCTTCATCAACTGCTATAAACAGGTGGGGCAGTGTTCTTTATCTCTTCCATGACTCACCCCTGATAACGCCCTCCAGGGGAGATATCTTCTGTGAATGGGCCATTGAGTGTCACTGCAGGACTGATCAAATTCCATCATCCCATTGTGGGATGCTCCTGCCCAGGGGAGGATCCAAGCATTCCTACCTGGATATAAGCTGAGGCTTTTAACACCAGGAGCACCTTGCCTACTGGATTCTCAGAGGACAAGAGCTCCAGAACCACCACTGGACCTTCAGAGGAAGACCAGACCCTTCTACAGGATCACTGCTCTGAAAGAATCACGTTCATCCCTCCAACAGGACTGCAGCCACCATTTAATGGGACTGCTGCCACCACCCTGGCAAACAGGGTGTCAGGCTATATCCTGACTCTGTCAGTTTAAGGCAGTGTTTCTGTATAATTGCCTTGATCTCAATTTTCTTATAAAATTGTAATTCTGGTTTAGACCCTCCCCAGGTTTGCCTTCAAACCAGTACAAAAACTCAATGTGCTCATCCCTTGTTTTCCTCCCAAAACAGGATTTCCCATCCCCAAAATTATGCCAGATGGAGAAGGAGGCTGCGAAGAAGAGGAAGAGGGCCCAGGACACCCAGGCAGGTGAGGAGGAAGTAAGTGCATCTTTCCCCCTCTCTCCTGCTCCATCTCCCAGCCCAGCACGGCCCTTGGCTTCAGGACAACCCTGCTGCCAACCCCGTCCTGCCAGGGATGCACTGGGGGAATCTCCTTCCCCTTCCCTGTGGCACGGAGGCAAATCCCATCCTCTCCTTGTCCTTCCTCCCCCAGACAAGGAGCTGAGGATGGAGACCAGGGAGGACAAATCCCTGCAGCAGAACCTCATGGAAGAGGCCATTTTGAGTGACTCCATGGCACAGGAATCCAACAGGGAAGAAAAGCCACAGAGATCCTGCAGGAGGAGGAGGGGCTCCAAACCCAGCCCAGGGTGCTCTGAGGAGGAAAGACCCACCCTGAGCCAGGAAGGTGGACAGAGCTTCAGCCAGAGCTCAGAGCTGGTGGTCCATGAGCAGCTTCATGATGGGGAGAAGCCCCACAAGTGCTTGGAGTGTGGGAAGAGCTTCAGGCAGAGCAGCACCCTGATCAGCCACCAGATGATCCACACTGGGGAATGGGCCTATGAGTGTGGGGAGTGTGGGAAGGGCTTCAGCTGCAGCTCAGAACTCATCAGGCATCAACGCATCCACACCAGGGAGAGGCCCTACGAGTGTCCCCAGTGTCAGAAGATCCATCTCCTCCAGCACCAGCGGATTCACACAGATGAGGCCCTTCTGTCTGCCCTGGTTTGGGAAGGGCTTCAACTCAATCAACCTCATCAGGCACCTGCGCATCCACACTGGTGAGAGGCCCTACGAGTGTCCCCAGTGTGGGAAGAGGTTTCACACGAACTTCAATCTCCTCCAGCACCAGCAGATTCACACAGAGGAGAGGCCCTTGCTGCCCTGATTGTGGAAAGGGCTTCAGTGCAACTCCCACCCTCATCACCCACTGGGCACATCCACACTGGGGAGAGGCCCTACATGAGTGTCCCCAGTGTGGGAAGAGCTTCACCCAGAGCTCTGACTTGACCAGACACCAACGGAGGCACCAGTAAGGGAAGCCCTGCAAATGCCCCAACTGCAGGAGGATTTTTGCACTGCTCCAACTTCATCCCCATTGGAGGATCCACATTGGGAAGAGCCCTGGTGATCCATTTTCCCCTGTGATCCATGCTGGGAAAACACCTGTACCTTTTCCTCCCCCTGCCAGTGACATGATGGGGCAATGAAAAACATGAGGGTCTGGGCCATGGCCGTGTCATTACATTCACTTCTACCTCAGGTCATTGCCAGGTGCAGGAAAGGGACTCTCTCTCTCTCCCTGAGGAGTAGGGTGTCCTCTCTAAGAAGGGGAAATACGTGGCCAGGCAGACCCAGTGAGTTGTGTTGTAGTTTTCCCTGTAAACAGTTTTATTTATCCCTTCTGTTATCAATATTGTTTGTGGTCCGTTTGCTCCTTATCTTGTTGCTGTTTCCAAAAAATTGTTCTTATTCCAGCCTGGGAGCTTTGCCTTTTGTGCTTTCCATGGGAGGTGGGAGGGCAGTGAGGGCAGTGCGGTTTTAGCGGGAGCAGGAAATTGGGGAATCCCATTCCTGAACCCCGACCCATGGAAACCGAGCATCCCAGCTGGTCCCAGCCCTGGTGGCCATGGCAACAGCCTTGGGAGCGGGTCCCTGGCTGGGGCTGTGGGAACCTCTTCCCTCTGGTGCCCAGGGACAGGAGTGGAGGGAACGGCTGCAGCTGAGTTGGGGCAGGCTCAGGTTGGATGTCAGGAAAAGGTTTTTGCCCAGAGGCTGCTGGGGCCCTGCCCAGGCTCCCCAGGGAAGGGTCCCAGCTCCAGGGCTCTCTGAGCTCCAGCAGCATTTGGACAGCACTGCCAGGCCCAGGCTGGCATTGTTGGGGTGTCCTGTGCAGGGCCAGCAGTTGGACTGGAGGATCCTTATGGGTCCTTCCCAGCTCAGCCCATTCTGTGGTTCTGGGATCCCATGACCCAGGGGATGGGACTGCCAATGGTTGCCATGGCAATGGGCTCTGGCTGCAGGCCTGAGCTGGTGTCCATGGCAACAACCCCTGTCATGGGGTCTCCATGGAGCTGCCAAGGGACTGCACATAGCAACGGGGGCTGGTGATGGTTTGCCATAGAAACTGACCATAGCAACAGGGGCCTGGTGATGGTTGCCTGCTAAGGATCAGATTTGTCACAGGCCCTCAGAGGGATTCCATGGGGACTTTCCAAGAGTTTTCAGGCTGTTCCAGAGCTGGAATGTCACAGGCAGAGACAGGGGCTCTATGGAGACCTCCCAGGGCTTTCTGGGCATGGTAAAGAGCCCTGTGGTCAGAGGCAGTCACAGCCATTCCATGGTGACATCCCAGGGGACCTTGGGCTTCTCAGGCACCCAAGTGATTCAAAGGCAGATGAGAGGTGTCCCCTGGGTGGCCAAGGTAACCAGAGAGGTCTCTCCTGGCAGTTTTCATCTGGGAACAATTTCTGCACGTATGGAAATCTGGAAGAGGAATCCCAATTTTGTCTGGGGGCCTCTGAAGGAGAAGGACACTTCTGTCACAGGCACTCACGGGGGCTCCACAGTGACATCCCGGGAGTCCCCAGGCTGCCAAAGAGCCGGGATGTCCCAGACACTCACAGGGGTTCCTGTCATGGGCACAGTGGGAGCTTCAGGCAAAGTTAATTAGAGAAAATCCTGTTGGGTCACAACGTTCAGAAAGGATCCCCAATAGCTCCCATAGATCCCCAAATGTCACCATTGAGTCAGAGATGACACAGACTCAGATCAGAAGGCTGAGGGCTAAAAGCCACATGTTTTTTCAAACGTCTTCTTTTATATCTTGGTTTGCTAGAGGTGGACCTCCTCGGTCATTTAATCAACATATTTCACATGATTGGACAATTAAGACAACACCCTTCAGTGAACAACTTTATGGAAAAAAGGCAACTTATTACAAACATTGTCAGGGCACCAGTTATTGATGTTTGTTTTACGTTGGGCCTTTCTGGGGGCTCCCTGGATGGGGGGAACCCTCCTGTAGCAGTTCTGTGCCAAGAAAAAGGAGTTGCACAGGACTTTTTTGGTCTCTGGCTTCTTGTTTATTGTTGTCTTTTATCTAAGGTTTGGAATTGCTGTCCTCACCAAGCTCAGTGTGCTGGAAAAGTACCACAAAATGGCCCCAAATATTCGGTCTCAAGGTCTTTTAAAGTTGTCTGATCCAATTAAGTCTTAAAATGTATATTATTTCTACTTATCTGCCAATACCTCACCCCTTGACTGTCCACATAACCTCTGCACTGTGCTTTCCTTGACCAATCACTCTGTGCCACCAACACTGCAGAAAATGGAGTAGATGAAGAAGACAGAGACTACACCCAAATTCCTCCATCTTGCTTCCTATCTACAGCATACTAAAAATCCCAGAACCTAAATTTCTCACCCAAGTGACCTAGTACACTACTCTCTATTATGTATTTCACACTTCAGTAAATTCTAATCTGTCTTAAAGTCTTGGACGTCCTCTCCATGGGTGAAGGTGAAAGGCAGTGTTTCTCTGGGGGTCAGGATCCCTCAGAGCAGACAGAAAAACATTCCCTGTACCCTGGATTCCCACACTTTTAACCTAAACACTTTTAACTTTAAAGATTTTAAGTTACCCAAAAATGTTCCAGGTAAATAGGATTAGAAGAAGAAATAGAGAACAACAGAAAGACAGAAGATCCATAGAAAGACACACACATGGGTACCCACTGCTCAGGTTCCAGCATCGCCAGCAAAGGAACCCCAGGAGAAGGCAGGATCCAGACCCTGGCCTGGCCTCATGCTCTGGCATTTAACCCCCTGGGCCTTCATGGGCCTGCCCCTGGGGTGGGACTGCCAGTTGCTTGTCCAATCAGAGCCAGGGTAGCACCAGCTGCTAGTGTGTGATTGATTGATTAACAGCTGGGCCAATCAGAGCTGGGTTAGCAGCACTCCCCCCTGCTGTGTGATTGACAGCTCTGCCAGGCCAGGGCTGGGGGCAGGGCTCTGTCCCACCAAAAACCAAGACCTGACCAGGCCTGAGCCCCACATGGGCATTCCGAGCATCCCAAGGTGTCTTGGGACATCGATCTCATCCAGCCTCTGACAGCGACCATGGTGACACTATGGAACCTCATGAAACCAAGGGGCCATGGTGACACTGTGGTGCCTCATGGAATCAAGGAGACCATTGTGAAACTCGGGGGCCCCAAGGAACCAAGGGTCCATGGTGACCTTGTGCAGCCCAGAGTGTCACAGAGGAGCCACTGTGACACAGCAAGGGCGCGTGGAGCTGAGGGGCCATATCAGGGCTTTGTGGAACCACGAAGCCATTGTGAATTGCAAGGCTTCATGGAAGGACGGGCCATTGTGACACTGCAGAAGCAAGGGAAACATTGTGGCACTGCAGGGCCTCATGGAACCAAGGAGACCATTGTGACACCATGAGGTCCCACAAAACCAAGGGAACATGGAACAGGTCTGGCTGGCTGGGCCTCCTGGGGACCACCTGACAGGTCTGGCTGACCTTGGCATGTCCAGGCCCCTGGAGCACTGGGACTCTGGGCTTTCCTTCCTATGGAAGAGAACTGTCCTTCTTCTCCAGGGGCCCATGGCCAAAACTGTGATTCCTCCTCCAAATGTCCTTATATGCAAAGATTGTGTCCAGACAAAAATCTGCCAGGAGAGACAGATCTGGCTGCCTTGGCCACCCAGGGACCACCTCTCATCTGCCTTTGAAACACTGGGACCATGTGCTTTTCTTTCTTATGGGAAAAAACCATCCATCTTGACTAAGCGCCCATGGCCAAAACTGGGCATCTGCCTCCAGAATTCCCTATATCCAAGGATAGCTCCCAGACAAAAGCTGCCAGGACTGACAAGTCTGGCTGGCCTTGGCTCCTGAGGGCTGGCACTCATCTGACTCTGAAACACTGGCGCTCTGTACTTCTTCTCCTAATGAAAAGAACTCTTCTTCCTGTCCAGGTGTCACAGACATCTTTTTCACTAAAAATCCTTTCTTTAGGATTTTCCCTTCTGGGAAGCTGAGGCCCCGGAAAAAGAATGTAAACAATGGTTATCTGCTGCTGTGGAATTTAACAGGTGGATCCGTGACTGGTCTCTTAGGGATGTTTGGATTTATTGACCACTCATGGCAGAGCTGGCTCTTGCTCTATGCCGACACACAGATCTTTGTTATTCATTGTATTGTATTGTATTGTATTGTATTGTATTGTATTGTATTCTATTGTATTCTATTCTATTCTATTCTATTCTATTCTATTCTATTCTATTCTATTCTATTCTATTCTATTCTTAGCTAGCCTTCTGAGAACTTTTCCTTCTATTTCTTTTAGTACAGTTATAATGTAAAAAATATATATATTATAAAATAATAAATCAAGCCTTCTGGTCATGGAGTCAACATTCTCGTCTCGCTCTCCACCTCAAAACCATAGTGACCACAGTCACAGTCCAGGTGCCCATGGCCAAAACTGAGATTCCACCTCCAAAATGCCTTATGTCCAAGGATAGCCCCTGGACAAAAGGTGTCAGGACAGAGTGGTCTGGCTGGCTTGCCCTAAGGGTGGCCACCTCTCATCTTCTTCCAGAACACTTGGACTGCATGACTTCCTTTCCTGTATGAAAAAACCATCCATCTTGACCATATGCCCATGGCCAAACCTGGGATTCCACCTCCAAAACTCCTCACATCCAAGGATTGCTCCAAAGTGAAAGCTGTCAGAACAGAAAGGTCTGGCTGCCCTTGGCCTCTTGGGGGCTGTTTCTCACTTCCTTTGAAAACACGGGGGTGTCACAGACATATTTTATGAAAAATCCTTTTGATAGGATATTTTCTCCTGAGAAGCTGAGAGGCCTCAGAAATGAAAGTAAACAATAACTATCTGCTGCTGTGGAATGCAACAGATGCATCTTCGATTGGTCTCATGTGGTTGTTTTTAATTAATGGCCAATCAATATCCAGCTGTCTCAGACTCTATGGTCAGTCACAAGATTTTATTATTCATTCCTTTCTTTCCTTTGCTAGCCTTCTGATGAAATACTTTTTTCTCTATTCTTTTAGTGTAGTTTTAATATATCATTTTCTTTTAATATAATGTATATTATGAAATAATAAATCAGCCTTCTGAAACAGGGAGTCAAGATTCTCATCTCTTCCCATATCAGGGTTGTCTGCAAACTCAACACTGGGGCTCGGTGATTTCCTTCCAATGGAAAAGAACTGTCCTTCTTCTCAACGTGTCCATGGTGAAAATGGAGATTCCTCCTGCCAAATTCCATATATCCAAGGATTCATCCATAAAAAGGCTACCAGGCCAAACAGTTCTGACTGGCTTGGACTCCCAGGAGCCACCTCTCTTCTGCCTTTCATATGCTTGGGCTCTGAGTTTTCCTTCCTATGGAAAAGAACTGTCCATCACCAGAGGTGTCCATGTCTGAAATTAGGATTCCACCTGGGAAAATTCTGACATCCTGGGGGTTCACTCCCAGCCCTTGGCAAAATCTGCCAGTACCATCAAGTCTGGCTGGCCTTGGCCTCTGGTGGCTGCCCCAGCAACACTGGGACTGGAACATCCTGGGTTCTTTCCTACAGACCCATGGAGATCCCTGGGACACTGTGGGGCCTCAGGAAACCAAGGGGATGTCCTGCAGAGCAGGGTGGAGCCCAGGGAACCAAGGGGCCATGGGACTCTGCAGGGCTGGCTGGAACCTCTCAGCCAGCCATGGCATGACTCTGTGGGAACTGGGGACATGGAACCATGGAGACCATTGGGACAGCTTCAGGCTTGGATGTGTTCTCCTTGTGTGTGGGAGGATGCTGCATTGTTCAGGACTGCTCCCAGCATGGCATTTAACTGCAGAACATTTCCAAGTAGATTATACAGGGAGCACAGACAGGGCAGGGCTGCGTAAAGGGAAATCCTGCTTTTTCAATCAACTGCTCCTGTTGCCTGGGGAAATTGGTATATATTTCATTTTCTCATGTTCAGGACCAAGGGTGAAAAATAAAAAGCCTTGTGATCTGATATAGGAAACCAGGCAGTGACAGAAATCAGCACAGGGCCATTCACAGGCAACATCTGTGCCTCTTTTTCCAGCCTCCTCAGGGCTGCTCTGACTTTGCCATCAGAGCCTGCAGAGCCAGAGCTGCCCTGGGCAGTGCCAGAGCTGGGAGGGGTCTGCAGGGGGCAGAGCTGAGCCCCAGGGCTGGGCTGGGCTCTGGCAGCACTGGCTGGGCCCAGCCCTGGGCACAGGGAAGCAGCTGCTGGCAGGGACAGCTCCAGGCAGCAGAGCCCTGGGCAGGCAGTGGGGGAAAGTGCCCCCAGGCTGTGCTGGGATATTTAAAGTCCTCTCCAAACCCAACTATTCCATGATTTTTTTTTTTTACAGAAAAAGTGCCAGGCACTGCAAATGTCCAACAGCAGCTCCATCAGGCACTTCCTCCTGCTGGCATTGGCAGACACGCTGCAGCTGCAGCTCCTGCACTTCTCCCTTTGCTGGGCATCTCCTGGCTGCCCTCCTGGGCAACGGCATCCATCATCAGCACCCTAAATGTGGGCCTGCAGCCACCACCTGCACACGCCCATGTTCTTCTTCCTGCTCAACCTGGCCCTTGCTGACCTGGGCTTCCATCTGCACCACTGTCCCCAAAGCCATGCACAATTCCCTCTGGGACACCAGGGACATCTCCTACACAGGATGTGCTACCAAAGCTCTTTTCTTTGTATTCTTCATCTGAAGCAGAGCCATTTATCTGCTGACCATCATGTGACCATTGTGACACTATGTGTCCATCTGTAAAACCCTGACACTTTGGGACCCTCCTGGGCAGCAGGTCCCTTGTGGGCCACATGGCAGCAGCTGCCTGGGTTAGCCCTGCCTTTAACTCCATGCCTCATATTCAAAGCCAATTTCCAAGCCCCTGGGAATAATTTGTTTGGCAATGCCCTGGAAAGTTTCTTCTGTGAAAGCCCCAGATCCTTAAACTCTCCTGCTCCAGTCAAAACCTCAAGAATTGGTTCATTGCTATTTAGCCATTGTTTTCCATTTCTGTTGTTTTGTGTTCATTGTTTTTCCTATGTGCAGATCTTCAGCTCTGGTGCTGAGGATCCCCTCTGAGCACTATTCTCAACTTCTCCATGTTTGTCTCCCTCACCTGGCCGTGGTTCCTGTTCACTTCCTCAGCACTGGCCTTTTTGCTCAACTGAACCCTCCTCCTCCATCTCCTCCCCATCCTGGATCTGGCCCTGTCATTGTGATATTTGGTGGCCCAAACAGGCCCTGAATGACATCTATAGCCTGATGAACCAGGAGCTGGGGTTAGCTGATGGATGGAGACTGATGACTGGATTTTGGATTTCTGAAACATGGGCAGATTCATCATTTTTTTCTGCAACCTCACTTGATAATAAAAGTCATATTGATTTCTCTTGGTGTGATTGTTTTTTTTTTCTTTGTTCAATTTTTTCCCATTTTCCACTGTGTTTTCAATATGCACCCATTTCCCATTTGTTTGGGGTGTCCAGTGGCCTTCCCTGTGGCCACAGACTGTGTCAATGAGGGGCTGAACTCTCAGTGGTGATCATGAAGGAACAAAAAGGTTCTCCCAGCAGATATTTTCTTTAACAAGATGCCTCAATTGTTGACAATCATCTTCTGGAACTGCAGCATCAATCATCAAATTGTGTGATCATGGGGCAGATTGTACAACTGGCCCAGCAGCTGTGCCCTGTCCTCCCTCCATCTTCCCCTGCCAGTCCTGCTACCACACCCTTCACCCAAGCTGCCCTGGTGGCCCTGCCCACCCTGACTGGGGCCACACCTTTCTCAGGCCTTCCACAATCCTGGGGGGTGGCAGTGCCGGGCCTCCATCAGACAAGATGGGCACTCAGGGGCTAGATCAAGGAAGCCTCAGGCCAGGCCCTGGGACCTCCACAATGCTCCTTGCCCTTTTTCTCTCAGGAACGTTCAACAAGGCCAACCCTCAGCACAGAAAACCCCCTGTGAGCAGCCCCCAGGCTTTCCCATGGGCAAAATGTTTCTCCTCCTCCTCCAGCTCTGCAAGGCCCCAGAGGCAGACAGGGAACTCTCCTCAGAGCCAACTGATCCATCCCCAGTTCCAGTCACAGCCAGAGCCACCTCATCCAGCGTCCCAGAAGCATCCTCAAATGGAGCTGCCAACAACAAATCCCCCCCTGCATGCCCCTGGCCTCTCCCCCAGAATCCCAGGTATCAGCCATTGGTTTACAGGAAATCAGATCTGTGTAGGGCAGCTAAAGACCATAGGAAGGAGCCTTGTTTTAATGGCCTAATGAGGGCCATGTTTACAGCACATGTCTTATGTGGGACATGATTTAAAATATATTATGACCATGTTATTTGTCACCTGGGGCCATACACCCTGTGGGAAGGGGAGGGAAGTGTTTACTAAATCAATTTGTCCAGACTATGCTAATAATGAGGCAAGCCAGAATTGACAATCAACCATCTAGCTGGAGAAGGACTGCACAGCCTACCAGATGATCAAGCAGCAGGCTGCCCCCAGATCCCCAAATTGGATGATATCAAAGAGATGGCTTTGAAAGCTTTAATCCAGGTATGGGATGCTGAAATAATTTTCTTTTATTTGACTTGGGTTCTTGCAGGCATTTAAAGTTTTAGGACAATTAGACCATCTTGGGTGCCTGTTAAGTAAGCAAACCAATGCAAACCTCCCTCACTTGAGTGGCCTGCTCTCAGACATAGAGACCATCAGACATGCCACCTTGCAGAACAGCGATAGAGTTTTACTCTCTAAACATGGGCATGGCTGTGTAAAATAGGAGGGCATGTGTTGCATGAACCTCTCCAGCCACAGCGAGTCAATCCACAGGAGCATTCAGGTACTGAAGGAAGGGTTCAAGAAGCTTCAAGTGGAAAAGGCAAAGACTGGTTCAATAAACTCTTCAATCCAAGGGACTAAAGGGTTGGATGATGTCTAGCTAAAGCCCAGGACTATTAATTCTCTTAGTGGAGTTTGTTGCACAAAGTTAATTGTCCCATGTTTGTTTGGATGCTTTTAGAAAGTCTTACAAAATTCTTTCAGTTCCATCTTTGTTGTAAAACAGAAAGGGGGAAGATACCCAACACAGGCTCCTCATGGACTCCTTGGAGGAGAGAATTGGAGGGCAGGATGGCACAAAAAACTCTCAGAGACTCAGTGTAGAAAGGAAAAGCCTTAAAGTTTCTAAAAGTATTCTCAAATCCATAAAGTACCTTAAAAACCTTGAGTATCTCAAGGCATTAATGAGCCCTACTGAGTGTCAGTACAAAGCTCTCAAGGGACTCATTAAAGCAGATAATTGGGGCCATGATTGCACAAACCTCTCACAGAGTCTGTATCAAAAGGAAACACCAAGTACCTTAAAATAACTGAAGTACCCTGAAGTATTAATGAGCCCCACTGAGTGTTGTTACTGACAAAGCCTCTCCAGGGACTAATTACAGCAGATAATTGGAGGCCATGATTGCACAAACCTCTCAGAGACTCCAAGGCAAAAGCCAAACCCAAAGTCCTTTGAAAAACCTGCAGTCCCTGCAGGGAGCATGAAGGAGCCCCCAGGGCCATTGCTGAGCAAGGCTCCCCAGGGACTCCTTCCAGCAGATCCTTGAGGCCACTGGGATGTGGGCTAGGGGGGGATGCTGAGGGGCAGGACAAGGGGCTGACAGTGCCCAGCCTGGCTGGGGGCTGTGCCAGGAGGCCCCAGGGCCTCAGGACAAGGTGTCTCCTCCCAGCCCTTGGTGGCACAGACCCTGCTGTGCCCCAGGGCACCAAGACTTGGCTTCTCTTTGTCCCCACCTGTCATCACTGCCTGCAGTTCTCTGCTCTGCCTGGGGCCTGGGGACACTTTCTCAGTCGTGTCCCTCAGTGGGACCCATTAAAAGTCCAAGAAACTTTGGAGTTGGATTCTGACTTGGAGTTCTGGAGAGGTTTCTTCAGCTCCCTCTCAGGGGACTGATGTTCAGGGCCTGAGCACAAAGCCCCAGAGGCTCATTAAAGTCCTTGTGCTGTGTCTGTGCTGCTGAGCTGGGCTGGGCTCCTGGCACAGAGGCAGCTCCTGGTAACCAAGAAGAGCTTCAAAAGCACATTTCTCTTGATGAGCAGCTCTTCTGCCAGCCCAGCAGGGCTGGGGCACTGCCTGCAGCCAGCCCGGCCACAGCACAGAGGCACAGAGAGCTTCAATCAGTCAGGGCTGGGAAGGTGCTGAGAAGTGCCTGGGGCAGAATCACTGCCAGCCCTTGGCACAGGAACTTCTGGCTGCAGGACAATGCAGCTGCAGCTCCTGGAACCATCTCCTAAAGCTGGAACATCCCAATGCCTACAGAGCCTGTGAGTACAACTCTGAGTATTTCTGATGCAGGGGAGGTGAAATGCTTATGAAGCTCTCACATGCTGAGGGGTTCTGATCAGTCATAGAATATTTTCAAGAAAGGTTTTTTGTGGAAATTTCCAAAGACTTTGAATTCAGTTTCCTACTATTTGAGAATGGCAGGGCCCAGGGGATAAATATTTAAGGTTGATTACGAATTATTTATTATGAATTTTGACAAGTTCCTGAGACATCCAAACTGGTACTTTTAGTGATCAGTAGGAGATCCCTAATTTGCTTTCAGCCACTCTCCCCATGGACAGCACCAGCATCACCTTTGCTGGACCTATCAGGCTCAGTTTGAGCTGTCCTTTCTCCAAGCTGCAAACAGAACCTGCCCCCAGCCAGTGCCCTGCAAACAGGCAGGGTTCTGTCAGGCCAAGGAGAGTGCAGAGATTTGGGGTCTGTGAGTGCTGGCAGGGAGAGATCAGGCACAGGGAAACTCCTGCAGGAGGGAAATCTGCAGGAAGCAGAGAGAAGATCAGGCAATTAGAGAAAACAAAACCCAGCAATGCTGTGGCAGGGAGAGTTTAGAGATGCCCACAGGATCCCTCCAGTGCAGCCCCTCCCTCTGAACAAGCCCCCCCCCTCCTGTGCCCCAGCCCAGCCTCTGCCCTCAGGGGCGGGGCTCCAAGGCGTGCAGCCCCTCCTGTGCAGGCAGAGCTGCAGAGAGCCGTGGGGCAGCTCTGCAGCCCGGGCCCAGTTCCTCTGCAGAGCACAGGGCTGGGAGCAGCTGCCCGGCCCTGGGGGCTCTGGCAGGGGGCACAGCTGGCTCAGGGTGACGCTGTCCTCAGTGCCCGGCTCTGGGCAATGCTGTCAGGGCAGCCAGGGAAGGAGCTGCATCTCCTTCATCCAATGCCATCATAAGGACACTTGGAAGTCTCCTGAGATTTCAGTCCAGGCTGGGAGCTTCAATCCAGGGTGCAAACCTGTCCTAGAGCATCTCTGAGTTATAAGATTGATGGGGAAAGGCAGAGGTGTTGTGACACTGAAAATGCTGCTGGGTTGGTGAAATGAGCAATGTGAGTCCTTGGCTACAAATGTGGAGCTGGGCTGTGGGTGGATCCATCTGATCTCAGCAGTACTGGGTGACATTTTAGGGGAAAAAACATGGGAAGGTGATCACCCTCCAGAGCAAGGTTAAAGCCCAGAGAAACTCTGAACAGGTCAGAAATGACAGACCATCTCCCCTCTCCCTGTCCTCCACTCATCACTTTGCCTCACAGAACTTCATCTCTGTTCTCCCGGAAGGGCAGCAGAAATTGCTGAGGGGCTGATATCCAGAAAACCAGGAGAGATATGGGGACTCTTAAAAGAAAACCCCAGACATGGGTTGAACAAAAAAGGTGGACCATGTCTGTGTGTTTCAGGGAAAGGTGTAGGGGAAATGGCTTTGATTTTGGTTACAGGTATCTCCCAAACTCTTCACTGTTCTTTTCTCCATGAACAGGTCCCCATGTGCAGCCCCAGCAAATGTCCAACAGCAGCTCCATCAGGCACTTCCTCCTGCTGGCATTGGCAGACACGCGGCAGCTGCAGCTCCTGCACTTCTGCCTCTTGCTGGGCATCTCCCTGGCTGCCCTCCTGGGCAACGGCCTCATCATCAGCACTGTAGCCTGCAGCCACCACCTGCACACGCCCATGTTCTTCTTCCTGCTCAACCTGGCCCTCAGCTGACCTGGGCTCCATCTGCACCACTGTCCCCAAAGCCATGCACAATTCCCTCTGGGACACCAGGAACATCTCCTACACAGGATGTGCTGCACAGGTTTTTCTGATTTTCTTCTTCTCAACAGAGTTTTTTCCTCCTGACCATCATGTGCTACGACCGCTACGTGTCCATCTGCAAACCGCTGCACTACGGGACCCTCCTGGGCAGCAGAGCTTGTGCCCACATGGCAGCAGCTGCCTGGGCCAGTGCCTTTCTCTATGCTCTGCTGCACACAGCCAATACATTTTCCCTGCCCCTGTGCCATGGCAATGCCCTGGGCCAGTTCTTCTGTGAAATCCCTCAGATCCTCAAGCTCTCCTGCTCCAAATCCTACCTCAGGGAACTTGGGCTTCTTGCTGTTAGTGCCTGTTTAGGTTTTGGTTGTTTTGTGTTCATTGTTTTCTCCTATGTGCAGATCTTCAGGGCTGTGCTGAGGATCCCCTCTGAGCAGGGACGGCACAAAGCCTTTTCCACCTGCCTCCCTCACCTGGCTGTGGTCTCCCTGTTCCTCAGCACTGGCAATATTTGCTACCTGAAGCCCCCTCCATGTCCTCCCCATCCCTGGATCTGGCCCTGTCAGTTCTGTACTCGGTGGTGCCTCCAGCCCTGAACCCCTCTCATCTACAGCCTGAGGAACCAGGAGCTCAAGGCTGCAGTGTGGAGACTGATGACTGGATGGTTTCAGAAACATTAAACTGCTGGCCAATTTTCTGCAAATCACTTGTAATAAAAAGTCATCTTTGATACTTCTTGTTGGTTTCATTTGGGGGTTTTTTTTTTTTTTTTTTACTTTTCCATATTGTCCACAAAGAAATGTCATTGCTTTTGTGCCATTCTCATTTTTTTTTCTCTCCACCTTCCCCTGTGGCCACAGACTGTGTCAATGAGGGGCTGCACTCTTCAGTGGCTTTAAAAGGAACTAAAGGATCTCCCAGCAGAGTTTTCTGCAGAGATGCCCTTTTGTTGCCTTCTCTGGAGCTGCAGCAGCAATGTCTGTGTGCAGAGCTGGGGGCAGATCAGTGCTGGCCCAGCAGCTGTGCCCAGCAGCAGCAGCAGCACTTGGTGTTGCCAGTGCTGCTGCCGTGGCCCTGCCCCGCTGCCCTGGTGGCCCTGGTGTTGCTCTTGGGGCCTGAGTGCTCTGGGGCCGGGCACAGCCCTGGGGGTGGCAGTGCCGGGGCTGCAGCACGGACAGGCCATGGGCACTGCTGGGGCAGCGCTGATGCCTCAGGCCAGGGCCTGGGGGCTCCAGGCTCCTTGCCCAGGCTCTCTCAAGAACACAGCCAGGCCAATGCTCAGCACAGAAAACCCCCGTGAGCAGCCCCAGGCTGGCCGTGGGCAGGCTGGGGCAAACAGCATGGCTGGGGCTCTGCAAAGGGCCCTGGGGCAGATGGGAAGGAGCAGCAGAGCAGGGGCTGATCCATCCCAGTGTGCTGGACAGCCCAGGGCAGCGTCCCAGAGTGTCCTCATGGAGCTGCCAACAACATCCCCCTCTGCAGCCCTGGCCTCTCCCCCAGCTCACACAGGTGCCCCATCCTTGCAGGCACAGACATGGCAGCACTGGCTCAGCAGCCCCTGTTTGCATTGCACACAGCAGGCAGGAGCACCCCATGCTGTTGCTGTGGGGACATGAACCTGAGGGAGCACAAATGCCATCAGCCCTGGGGCCAGCAAGGGCTGGGGACACCAGGAAACCACTCAGCTTTGTCCTGGCCTCTGCACTCAGCCAGAAAGTTTGTTCCCATCAGCTGGGAGTTTTCTGTCCCACTGCAGATGCTGTTGCTCAGAGCCAGGGCTGCCTGGCAGCCACCCCCAAACTGCCCTGAGCATTTCCCTTGGCTTCACCTTTGCTTTCTTTACTCTTCCCTGGTACAAATTTCTTCCTCTTGCCCAGCCTTGTTCCATCCCTTGCAAACAGCCCATCTCTTGCCTTGTCCTGCAAGGTGCTGCCATTCCAGGCTCCAGTGCCCCCATCCATTGGGCAGCAGAATCACTGCCCCTGGCTGATTGTCCAGCCACCTTGCAGGTCCTCCCAGCCTTTAATGCTGCCTGCAGGTTGGTGGCCAAAGGCTGGACCCTGGGGCTCACTTGGAACTTGTTGTCCATCTCACCTCATGTCCACCCTGGATCTGTCCTGTCCAGGGTCCCTGCAGGTCCACCTGCCAGGCTGGCTCTCCAGCCACTGGTGTCATCCTGTCCATGAGGCCCCAGCCAATGGTGCTGCAGGGGACTTCCATGAGTGCAGGACCTCCCAATGTCCTTGGGAGGGGATGGGCCCTCCATGTTAAACCTCCCCTTGATTGGATTTGGGCCCCTGGAGCTCCTCTTGGTCCCCAAGGCCTGAGCAGTGTCCAGTAGATCCTTGGTTCCAGCCCACCTGCAGGTTCAGCAATGTCCACTTGTCCTTGGCAGCCTGTCCTAAATATTCTTCATGGTGTCACAATGGCCTCTTGGTCCCAATAGGGCCCCATGGTGTCAAACATGTTTCCTTCCATTCCAGGAGTCCCTGAGGAGCAGCACTCAACCCTTGGTTCCCATGGGGCCCTGCAGTGTCCACAATGGCCCCATCCTGACACCAGGTCCTGCTCTGTCACAATCTGCATGGTTCCACAATCCATGTCACAGTGGATCCTTGGTTCCCATGAGGCCTCTGCCACAATCCTGAAATTCCCTTTGGTTCTGCAGTGTCACAATCTCCCCCAACTTTGGTGACACAAGATCCTGTTTCACAGTGTCACAGTCAGGGACCTTGGTTCCTGTGGGCCCCAGAACAGTGTCACAATGGTCCCATGGTTCCCAGAGGACCTGCAATGGAGCAATGTCCCAATGGCATTGTCCCAGGCTCTCCCAAGGTCCTTGGTTCTCAGTGGCACAATGGCTCCCTTGGTTCCACAAGGCCTGCAGTGTCACAGTGGCCTCTTGGTTCCACCAGGACCCAGACTGTCACCATGGACTCCTTGCTTCCATTCAGCCCCACAGTGTCACAATGGCCCCTTGGCTCTGTGCTGCCATGTCCGTACAGTGTCACCATGGTCCTCTTGGGTGCCACCAGGCCTACAGTGTCACAATGGCCCCTTGCTTCCCAGGGCCCTGCAGTGTCACAATCATCAGAGAATCAACCAGGCTGGAAAAGACCTTGGAGAGCATCAAGCCCAACCTGGGACCCAACACCACCTTGTCACCCAGACCATGGCACTCAGTGCCACATCCAGTCTTTCCTAAAAGGGATGGTGAATCTCCCAGGATGGTGAGTTCATTCCAATGCCTATCTAGGCTATGGCAGGAAGGTCCCTCTTGGCTTGGGTGCCTTTCTAAAAATGTCAGCCAGGAAATGCTCCTGGTTTTCTCACCCTCCGGGCTTTGTGGGTGGGAAAAAGGCTGGAATCCATTGCCAAGGCTGCCCTCTCCTGGTCCCAGTAAGGATCTATTTGGCCCAGGATGAGCCCTCTGGGGACTGGCTGCAGGTTCTTCACAGGGGCCAGGTAAAGGACACAAAAGCCAATTGTGTGATACAGGGCACGCCTGGACATCCTCTTATTCTCAATTTCTTTTTGGCCTGTATTCCTGCATTTTTAAATCCTTTGAAAATTCCCAAGGCATTGGTCTTCACAGTTTCATTTTACAGTTTCTTCTCTCCTCCTTTTCTCATCCCCCCATTCTCCTTTCATCTTCCTCCTGGCTAGTTGCAGGGAAGTTTTCATTTGAGGGCCTATCCCAGTGATACATTCAATTATCCTGAGAAAGAACTGATCGAAAAACTGGTTAGCTGGGTTTTTAATTTTGTTATCACCAAAAACAAAAAGGGGGCCTAACAGTGACAAATCCCGGTCTTTTCATCAGAGACCATGAGGTGTTGCACGTAGCTCAGGAAGAGTTTTTGGTTATTACATTTCAACACCAAACGTATACAGGCTAACTCCCAGAAACTTTCTGTGCCTCATGAAATTTCACCAGTTCCTGCACCCCAAAGGACACAAACCCTGAGTCATGGTTTCCCATTCCAGTGGCTAACAACTCATGGTAGCAGAGATAAAACTCCCTTAATGCCTGTGTTTCTACAGGGATCAGGTCACAGAGGGTTTGGTTGGTTACTGGTTTCAGGACAGGACCAGCCCCTGGAAAATGGTGAGTCTCATCCACTGTCCTGGGCCCATGGCTCCCCAGCCAGACTGGCCTCCAGCACAGCAGTCAGGTGCTGCCCAACCAGTGCTGAGGCATTTCCTCGGCAAGATCAATGTCAAAGGAATTTCACTGCCCCCAGTCCTGCTGGGGACTGGATGTGACTCCATTTCCTCAGCAAGCCCAGGGGTTGGCTGGATGAGGGAAGGGATGGGGACAAAGTGTTATTGATTGTCGGCCATTAAGGGTCTTGATTTTTCATATCTGTTCAGACTGAGGAGGTGCTGGGAATTAATATCACTTAGACATTGAGGAAAATCAATGTATAAACAGGAAAAGAAAATTTAAAACAATTCTCTCTACAATGTTTTCATATATAGCATATTCAATTTGAATATACTTCTGAAATCTAAACTAATTAACCACAGAAGAACTGAAAACTTAAATGATTCCCCAGGGGCTTTTCTTGTTCAAATTATTTGCTAAATGTTTATGAGCCTTTTCATCACTGATTCCCCTGAACTGAAGAGGGCAAGAAAGAAGAGGCCTCTGGAGGATTAAATTCATCATCACCTCAAAGGGTTGTGATCCATCCCATCAGAGCAGCAATGAACGAAATGGGCATAGCTTTGTAGCTGCCTCAGCTTTGGCATGGGCCCTGGGGTCTGGAGCAGGGCATGCCGAGGGCCCCAAGGCTGGGGCTCTTGTGCTACCCTGGGCAGGTGCTCTGGTGAGCAGCAGGGGCTGCAGGCTCCTCAGCACCTCAGGCAGGGGGGCAAGGGCAGCCAGGGGGCCTCTTTGGCCTTGGCCAAGCACCTTCCCTCCAGGGTGGGGCAGGCTCCTGTGGCAGCTACAGCTGCTGCTGTGCCCTTGGCAGGGCTGAGGCCGTGGGGCCAGTGCCCAGAGCAGCCTGGCCTGAGCAGGCTGTGGGGCAGAGCAGAGCTGGGCTGGAGCTGGGAGGCCCTTGGTGCTGCCCAGAGCTCAGGGCAGCTGGCAGACCTTGCAGGGGAGCTGGGCTGGGCTCTGAGCAGCCTGGCCCAAACCATCAGTGTCCATCTCAGCCTGGCTGG